>JBBUKS010498738.1:0-14511 GCA_038050645.1 Hedychium gardnerianum
ATCTTCTTCAAATGAGATTTGCTTCATGTCGTCATTATTGTTGTTGTTCCAATTCCATGTTTGTTCTTCATCAAATTCCACATCTCTTGATACCACAAGCTTTTGAGATATGGGATTGTTCAGTTTGTACCCACTAGCATTCTCGCAATAGCCCAAGAGAATACACTTCTGACTTTTATCTTCAAGTTTTGTCCGCTTCTCTTCTTGTACTTTTGCATAGGCTACGCTCTAAAAAATACGAAGATGATCCACCCTTGGTTTGTGTAAACTCCAAGCTTCCTCTGGGGTGATATCTCCAATTCTTTTAGTGGGAAACCTGTTCAATAAATATACAGCACAAGCAACAACATCTCCCTAAAATTCTTTTGGGACATTTTTCTCTTTTAACATACATCGAACCATATTTAGAATAGTTCGATTTTTTCGTTTTGAAACACCATTTTGTTGTGGTGTTTGGGCATTCTGAGTTGGTGAATAATATCATTTTCCTTGCAAATTTTTTTAAACTCCAACGAGGTGTATTCACCTCCTCGATCAATTTGGAGACATTTTATTTGATATCCACTTTGTTTTTCAACCAAATTTTAAATTACTTAAATTTGGTAAAAACTTCTTTCTTCTCTTTTAGCATATATACCCAAGTTTTTCCACTATAATTATCAGTGAAAGTCAAGAAATACCTGTTTCCACCGGCAGAGATAGGCTTGATGGGTCCACAAACATTAGAGTGCACAAGTTCAAGTTGTGAAGATGCTCGCCTCAGATTTTACTTTTTGAATGGATTCCTCTGCTGCTTTCCTACAACACATATTTCACATAGATTTGGAACTTTCAATTTTTGGCAATCCAAACACCATGTCATTTCTTGATAGTAGCTTTAATGCCTCAAAATTAAGATGCCCATATCGAAGATGTCAAAGAGTGGAACTATCCATAGTGCTTGCCTTGAAGCAATTCCCTTAATTGATGCTCAACTTCAATGAGAACATTCTATTCTTGGTCATTGTGACATGAGTAATGAGATTATTACTCTTATCACGAATACTAAGAGCCAAGTCTTTCATTTGTATATCATAACCTTTCTCCAATAATTGACCAATGCTCGAAAGATTATTTTTTATATCAGGAACATAATAAACATTTGAGATGCATACCTTCTTTCTATTTTGCAATTCAAACAGAATCTCACCTTTTCCTTTAATTGACCTTTGTGAGAGATCTTCGAAGGTGATATTTCCTATTGGCCTCTAATCAAACTTTGTGAACAATTCCTTTCTCCCACGCATGTGGTTTGATGCTCCTGTGTCTAGAAACCATGTAATAGGTTGGACAGATTCTAGGCCATCGCATGCCATCAATAATACTGGTCATTCATTGTCCACCTCTTTATTAACAACGTTCACTTGTTCTTCTCCATTGTTAGTGTTATACCAACATTCATTATAGTGATGACCATACTTCTTGCAAATGCGACATTGAGATTTAGTTTTATCATACCTCCATCTAGTGTTTCTTCCTCATCCACGACCTTAACCTCGGCTTCCACCACAACCTCTTCCATGTCCATTATATTCATTTCCATCATTCCATTTTTTGAGTGTACTCATTGGAGTTAGAAGTACGACCACCTCTTCCTCTCCATGTAGAAGTACTTCCTCATTGAGGACCTCCTCTATATGATTCATTTTTCTTGAATGATAGTTTGGCTTGGATTTCTTGCTCTAATGTTTTTCCTTCACTTTTTTTCAATATTCTTTGTTCATGTGTTTGAAGGGATCCCATAAGCTCTTCCAACACCATCATCTCCAAATCTTTTGATTCCTAGATATACAAAATCAAACTTCGAGTTTAAAGACCTTAAGATTTTTTCTATGACTCGAACATCTTTTAGCTCCACGCCATTTCGTCTCATTTGATGAACAATGGAGATAACTTGAGAGAAATAATCAAAATTTTTTTCTAAATTCTCTTGTTGCGGTGCTTCAAATTGAGATCGTAGGGCTTGTAGGCGAATCTTCTTTACTTTATCTACTCCATCATATGTTGCCTTCAATATCTCCCAAGCCTCTTGTGATGTTGTTGCTAGAGCAATCAACTCAAAAGTGGCTTCATCTACTCCTTGATAGATAGTCAATAATGCCTTCTTCTCTCTTTTCTTCATCTCCTTAAGATCTTGCTCATTCCCATAGCTTGTTTCGGCTATAGTATAGCCGATCTCCACAAGTTCCCATACATCAAGAGATCCTAATAGAGCCTCCTTTTGTATACTCCACATTCTGTAGTTGTTTTTGGTTAACTTTGGCACTTGGAGAGAGCTCGTTGAAGCCATTGGTGTATATGGCTCTGATACTAGATTTGTTGGAATTTTGGTAGATATAGGATGAGTAAACAAGAATGTAGTAGAAACTTTGTGAGAGAGTATGAGGAGAGAATGATAGAGAGACTTTATGAAAAGGAATGTTTACTTCTTGTTGTTCTATATTGATCATCATACAATGTCCCTATTTATATACTTAGATCCATACTTCTACATCCTTCTATAATTAATACATCACATCTCTAAACACATGATAATTAGATGTTGTTCTTTTCTATACTAATGACACTACAAGAAATCAGTAAAATAGCGACGAATGATTTTATCGCTAACACATGCTTTCATCGCTAACAATAAATAGCGACGATAAATATTCGTCGCTAACATCGTTGCTATAATCTTATCGTAAATCATATGTAGCGACGAAAGTCAAGATTTCGTCGCTATGATTAATGACATAATATAAAAAGTCGCTAAGATTATCATAATCTTCGCTAAAATATACCATAGTTAGCAACAAATGATGCAACATTCGCTGCTAAATACGCACTAGTTTTCACGATGAATGTCTCACAATTCATCTCTAAAACCAATTGTTAGCGACAAATATATTAGAATTCGCCGCTAACTATTTTTTTTAAAAAAAAAATGCTGACAATTATGATAGATTTTGATAAGATAGTTACGATATATAGTTTAGCGATGAAACCCGAGAAAGTCGTTGCTAATGTTCGATTAGACCAATTGATTGGTCAAGCTGAATCGATCATCCTAATCAATTCAATGAGGTTTTGTGATTGAGAAATTTTTGACCAATCAATTGACTGAATCAATTAGGAATCATTCTATGGCAAACCACAGAACCATCAATCGATTGATCCAATTGATTAAAATCCTAGCGATGTTCTATGTTCGAGAAATTTTTGACCAATCGATTGACTCAATTGAATAGAAACCATTATGTGGTAAACCATAGAACCATCAATCGATTGATCCAATCGATTAAGATCCCCTCTATGGAAATAGTCGAAGGTTAGTGACGAAGTTTTGAGAATTTCATCGCTAAGCATACTTTTTAAAAAAATGATTTTATTTATTTATATTTATATCCTGTATACAAATTTACAACTCACAACATTCACAAAATTTACAACTCACAACATTCACAAATTTACAACTCATACTTCACAACATTCACAAAACATCATCAAGTTCACAACATAAACATCATCAAGTAACACAACAAATAAAGTTCACAACTCTAACAACAAGTTCACAACATAAACATCATCAAGTTCACAACTCTAACAACAAGTAACACAACAAATAAAGTTCACAACATCAAGTTCACATCCAAATTCAACCTTTAACAACAAGTTCACAAAATCAAATTCCAAGGTCGAGGAGGAGGTGGTGGAGCTGAAGAGGAATCATGGATCAAGGATTGTAATACTCTAGGTGGCAACCAGTTAAGAATTTGTTCAAACAGATCTTGTCTTGATCTCATTAATTCCAACTGATCTTGGGTGCTTGCTAACTCTTCTTCTATGCCTTCCAGTTGTTGCTCGGTGGATTCAAGTTTTTCATGCAATGCTACATTAGTTGATCTGGATGAGGTGGCATCTGAAGAAGTTGACCTAATTAGATTTGGCCCACTTCCAAGCCCTCTAATGTATCTGAACGAGTACCAAGGACCTAATCACAAACTGTATCCGCAATTTGAACTGCATCGATGTCATTTTTTGTATTTTCTTGTATTTGAACATACTCATCATGCAGTCTCACCATATCATCCTAGAAATAACAAACATGTTAAAAATATCATAAAAAATAATTATGCATAATTAAGAACAAATTCACTAAATAAGGTCATAGCATACGTATGCAGTTTCGGCCCTCTCCCCAATCCACCCTTTTGACAAGCTATAATGAGTTTCATTAAAGATAGTAATCTAATTTTTATCTATGATTAATCGGTCTAAAAAAATAATGTGTTAATATTTTAATCAACAAACAATATACGATAACTATAAAATTAGCACTTATACCATCGTAACTATATTGAATGAATGATTTAGAACCTCCGCGATGGTTATATGGGAGTTTCCCTTGATTTTTAGCATTTGTTGTAGATCGTTTCTACAACACAAAATTTTGTATAAATAAAACATTATTTATAGAACAAATAATTAAATTTTTATATAAAAAAATATTTGTTATAGAATGAGTTACCTGAAATGCCTCTGATTTAAATAGAGCACACATGTAGTCCCAGTCATCTTGCATCTCACAAAACTTGATCGACATTTGTTGTCGGAGCTCAATAGGAGGAAGGTGCAATAACTTCTTATAATAGTTATGCATTTTAGTTCTATTGTGTATATACTTAAAACTAATATCAAAAGTAGCCTGAAAAAAATAAATTTATTTTGCATGTGGTTAGTAATAAAGGAGTGGTTATAAATATGTTGAATTACTTGTACTTATTGATAATCATCATATATCATCCTTTTATTATCCGTGGAGACGTGCTTCCAACTTTTAGTTTGTAAGGGAGCAAACTTCTTTACTGAGAGATCTAACTCGGTCATAAATGAAGCTATGTTTGGGTCAATTGGATGTCCATCACTCTAACAAAAAGTAATGGATAATTTACCTTGTTCATTGATCTGGCATCGCAGCCGATTGGAATGTGTGCCACGTGTCTCCCTACATAGCGATCGACCTATAAATGCAAAAGTATTAATAATTAACAAATAAAATACTTAAATAAATAACAAACTAAATAAAACTTTTGTAATTTAAATACAAAACAACTAACCACCAGGAGAACTATCATCATCAGGTATTTGCAGAACTATTAGATGCTCAATTCTCTTGGGCGGCATGACTATCACATATTCATCATATATAGATCAACAAATATGCATCAACATATATAGGTATCTACTAGTAATGAAACTTTAACTTATATAAATGAATTAAAAATAAAGAAAAACAAAAATACTATGTAAATGAAAATTAATCACTATCATCATCTAAAAGAAATAATTGATCATCTATGTCACTATCAATTTCAATATCTTCATCCTCATCATTAAGACAACTTTTGGCATCTCTAGCCAGCTCCACTTGTGCATTTGACATATTTATATGTTAATGCTCAATATCTAATCTACAAAGTTGGGATATCTCTAAGTCTTCACCAACTACTGAAGTTGCTTCCTTAGATGAAATATGTTGGTTAGTCTCAATATTGAAATTATTTTCAGATTCAATTTCTTAAGATACTTCATCAACTTTAGTTACTTTATATATTTCTTGGTGTTGAACCTTTTGCACTATCTTCCAATGACCTCCATGCTTTATATCAGTTAAATAACAAACTTGGTTTGCTTGGTTGGCCAAAATGAATGGGTCATCAGCATACCATGTTTTAGAAGTGTCAATGAGACCAAACTCTTCAACCATTATTTTTTTAGGATTACATTGGAATCATTCACACCAAGATAATTATACTTTATACCCGAAAGAGTAAAATAGTTGAACAACATCCTTCAACACTCAAAAAAAAAATCCAAATTGTCATCGTCATTAGATGATGGTACGTTAACCCCACTATTCCGAGTAGTTCTGCGAGAATCACAAGACCTCATATGGTATCAAATACCATTTACGATGCAGACATCATATAGTTGAACTTCAACATTAGGTCTCATGGCTAAATAATATAACTCGTTTGGATCTCTGAATTTGTTAAATTCTTTAACTTTATCACTCTATCCCTAAATCATTGTGGAAAATCTCTCTCATGATATTGCAGAAGTTGATTCGAATTAACTTTATGTGACAATAGTTGTAGATGTTCGCTGCATAAATAAATATTTAAATTATAATTTTATAATAAAATATAAATAATAAAATTACATAATGTAAAAACTTGCTTCCTATATTAGTCAACTTCTTTATAATTGTTGAGAATATGCCAATGTGCTTTCTTATACAAAGCCAAAGACAATTTCAGATTATGTTGGTTGCCAAATACTCTTGCTTGTTGTGAGAAAACACTTAAATTGCATGTCATTGGTTAAACATCTTTATTTCGTTCTGGCCTACTAAATCTTGTCTTAATTTGAAAGTCAATGCCTCATTTACAATATACCCCTATGCAATGCTGGGATTTTTGGCGCATGCATGATAGGTGTTTTTTAAAAACATACAGCGAAAGTAAAATAATTTCCTAAATTATTACATCATACATCACACACAACCACAAGGATACACATGCACTAGACATAACCATAGAATAAAACTTTCATTTTAGGAAATTATACCTGCGAGTTCGTTATTGAACTTTGTAGAGAGCATTTAGCTAGCTTCACAAGGCTAGCCTCTATCGGTATCCACGCCGAGATATCTTCAAGATAACTCCTTGAGTAACAAGTTTTCATCTCCGATTGGTACTAGGCAAGTATGGAGACGACGCGAGAGAGAAGAAGAACCCACAACTCTATTTAGTGCCTGACAACAATTGCAGCCCAACGACACCAAAAAGAGGTCCGACTACCTTTTGGCCGGATGAATAGGGAAGGTGGGCCAACCTTTGGCTGGCTCTTGGAAAAAGATGACACCAAGGGAGAGTTCGGCCAAACTTTTGGCCGGAACTTAATGTTGGGCAGCAGCACAACAAGAAGGAGGCAACTCCTTTTTGGGTTGGCGGCAACAACAAGAAGAGAAGAAAAGGAGATCTCTAGAACCCTTAGAAGAATTCTCTACCCTCTTGTTCTATGAAGAGGTTTTTGTAAGCCTCTTCACTATGACTTGGAGAGCAAGTCATAACCCAAGCCCAAACCCAAAAATCAAGCCCACATCATATGCGTTGGTTCAATCCATTAGCAATAGGGTTGATTCAAAGACCAAACCATCTTGGTTTAAAACCAAATCAACTTTGGTTCATAACTAAACCAAACCAATTTGGTTTATTTCTAAACCATAACGGATCCAACTTGCCTACAAGAGGCGTGGCTCATCCGCGCTTCTGTTTTAACAGAATATCTTTCATATTTGTCCTTCTATTTGGTCCAACCAAACTTAATCTCTCTCAATCAGAGAAGCCTATTCTCTAACTTATTTTACTTCTTTCGGATATTCTCGTAGTGCGTGTGACACAATAGGTTCTCAGTTATGCTGGTCATTCATAATTAATCATTAATTATGAATCGATCATGAGTGACACCTAGTAGTACATCATGACCCTCAATTGATCGAAAAATCACAATCAATTCAAGAACAATTCTGAACCCTTCATCAACTATAGTTATTTATGAGTCTGTTCCTTTCACTCATCTTATACCTATTTGGTTCAGGACATGATCTATGTGTTAGTCTCCACTAGGCTAATTACGTCACACCTAGCCTAAGTAGTAGTTTCTTGTCCTGTAGATTTGAATTACTAAAACAATATCCAAGAAGATCATCCTCTGACATATTTTTCTTTGGCCAAAGACTTACGAGTAATAATCCCGACAAACGGCCATAGGATATACGTCTCCTTATAGAAGGAGTGGTGAACCTTCTGTGAGTTATTCAAACACCTTCGAGCACTTTGACTTATACTCAATCATCTCGGGGTCACACCTCCAAGGAGATGCTTGCTTAAGATGTCAAAGTATAAGTATTCATGACCAAGATGACTTAAATACCTCAAGTCAAAGGAAACTTGCACTCGAGCTGCAATGAAATCTTCATTGACATGTATAGAACCATATGAAGTTTCATAGCAAATCACATTCAATGAACTAGTTACCCTTAACTAGCATTTGCATGTTAACTCTCAACATCCCAATATTTCTAACCAGCAAGGATTAGCTACTTAGATAAACCAAGGAGTATAACATATGCTAGTCTTACAGAATTGATGATGTCTAGTCTCACCAATTCATCGACTTTGGAAGATTACAATATGTACATAATTATACATAAAGAGATACCTACTAATTGTGTTCCAATAATAATTTATCTCATGCTATGCATTGTACTGAGGACTTCAGTAATTGAGTTTAAGATCATATCACATATATAAAGAATGTACACTCAAGTAGTGAATCTTATTTATCTAATAAATAATATAATATCTAAGATGATTACCTTAGGACACCTCTCAAATATAACATGCAATAGATCCTTCAGGTCTTGCTTTATTACGAAAATATTTTTTTAGTCTGCCCAAATATCGTTCAAAGGGATACATCCATCGTGATGAAACAGGTCCAGCTAACATGGCTTCACGGGGTAAATGAACTGCCAAACGAACCATAATATCAAAAAATGCTGAAGGAAATATTCATTCCATCTTACATAATATGAAGACTATTTCCTCCTCCATTTTACATAAGTCCTCTATATGTAAAGATCTTGTAGTTATCTTTTTGAAAAAATAACATAACTCAATTAGTGTGTCGCATATGTCTTTTAGGAAAAAAAATTGTACAGTCACTGGAAGTATTCTTTGCAATAAGACATGACAATTATGTGATTTTAGTCCATGTAACTTTCCATCATTTGCATTCACATTTCTAGATATATTAGCAACATATCCATCAGGAAACTTCACAGATTTTAAAAATTTACAAAATTCACGCCTTTTTTCTAATGTCAACGTGTAACTTGTATATGATTTACTAAATTTGTCTCCTACTTTCTTTAAATGCAATTCACTTCTAATCCCCATATCCTGCAAGTCTAACCTTACTTTAAATGTACCCTTTGACTTTCCATCTATATTCAATAATGTGCCAAACCAAAGCATCAATTATGTGTTTTTTCAATGTGCATCATATCTAAATTGTGTCTCAACTTTAAATTTGGCCAATACTTTAACTCAAAAAATATAGACTTCTTTACCCAATTTGTATCATCCATAGATCGCTATCACTTTTTACTTAATGTAGGATGATTACTGAATGTCACCTGGGGTAATTCATCTAACTGTGCTAAAATCTCATAACCACTAAATCTCTGTGGTGGTCCTTGTTTAACCTTTCCATTGAAATTCTTATTTTTACGCCATGGGTGTTGCACATTCAAGAATCAACGGTGGCATGTGTAGTATATTTTACTCCATAATCTTTGAGATTTAATTTCATCAAGACATATTGGACATGTTTTATAACCCTTTGTGTTTAATCTAGATACTGTTTCATATGCTTAAAAGTCATGAATGGTCCATATCACAACAGCATATAATTGAAATATTTATTCAGTCGATGCATCATATGCTTCCACCCCATCATCCCATAGCTCCTTCAATTCGTTGATCAAAGGTCATAAGTATATATCTATCTCTTTTCCTAGTGATTTAGGCCTAGGAATTAAAGGAGACATAATCAAGTATGATGACTTCATCATTTTCCATGGTGGCAAATTATAATTCACAAATATAATAGGCCACGTACTATATGCCTGACTAGTTTGATCTTTAGATCTATCCATTCTGTGGGAGAACTTTCAAATGTATAGATTATGAAGGTTTCTTCTTTTTCTAATGCTAGGGCTATAATGTTCCCTAGTTTCTTCGAAAAGTCTTTTATTGAATGGAGTGATAAGCCATCCTTTGACTATTTTTTGAATGTATACCTCAAAATCAATGTTGGCTTGATGGAAGGAGTAAAATAGTTGACACTGACAGTCATATTTTTGTGAGTTAGCATAGGTTTTGGTAAGCTTTTGAAATTTTAGCTTATAGCTGAATTCAGCTTCATAGACTATTGTCATCCCTTTGAGAGGGTTTCTACAGAATGTTTTGAGGGCATCACAGAAGTAAGGAAAGTCTGAAAGTAAATTTCTCTATCATGCTTCGGACATAGGTAGAGATATCTTTTGGAATTGTATTAGGGAATCCCAAAAGCCTTTCTTCTGAAGCTCTTTGTTTTGTAGTTTCTGTGGCTCTTGCTTTGAGATGGATCAGAGTTAAGTAGTTGGGCCTATGAACCAGGCCTGAAGAAGATGCTTTTGTATTTTCAGGCTCAGTAGTAATTGCTTGAGCAAAAGTTTTATCTTCCTGAATGAATTGTAGCAGTCTATAATTTTCCTCCTGCCTTTAATAAAGTACTGATAAAGAAGTTATGGTCTATGATTGCTCTAGCAAAGGTAAAGGCTTCATCATGAGAGTAAAATCCCTTGTAAGATAGTGTTTCACATCCTTGTATTACTATGTTTACTTCTTCCCAGTCATAGTAAACTCCGACTTGTGTCCCAGAAAAGGCGACGTAGCAGGAGAATTTCTTGCCGGCTAGTTTTTGTATTGTTGTCAGAAAGTAATTTGATAATACATTGATTATGACAATCTTGTAGTTAGAATTTCCTGGTATTATAGGAATATTCCAAATGTTATCAAGTAGACAATTTTGGATATTATCAAGTTTTTCTCTTGAGGAGAAATGGAACTGGTCCTCATGTCTTGTAAATTGTTGTAATTCTTGATTGTCAAAACTCATGATTTTCATGGCAAAAGTTTGTACCTTCTTTTTCTATCCATTCCTGTAATATCAGGGAAGTTTAATGTAAAAGTCTTGATAAAGTATCTGCTACGAAATTATTTATTTCTTTATGTGTTCCCACTAAATTTTTAAACCTTTATTTATAATTATATTTGTGAATTTTAGCCACCTTTTGGTGTTTAGTCCTTTTCATAATCCTTTTATTTATTGACTTTATTTTACAATTGCTTCACAGTCTGTCTTAATAGCAATCTCTTGCTTATTGCAAATAAATAGCATAAGTGCATCGCAACAATAGATGACTACTAGAATTTCATAATCTAAGTTAGATGACATTTTTCTTTGTATTTTCTAGAAGCATATCTACATAAGACTTCTGTTGATTTGGGTTTATATTAAAACACCTTCCTACCATATTTCACATTCGTTTATTTCTATGATTAGATAATCAAACTTAAGTGGAAGGGTTAGAACTGGAATATTTTTAACCATTTCTTTGATTTGTTTAACTAACTCCACGTCATGTTGGTTAAAGTATTTTTGTCTTGTAAGTGAGGTTTTGGTATACAGTGGTTCGCTTATTTTCCTTATGTCTTTAAGGTATTGTCTAGCATAATTAAGCAATCCGAGGAAAACTCTAAGATTTTTAGTGTCTTCCATTTTATCAGGAAAATTGAGTATTTTAGAAGTGATATGTAGTTAGGGATAATTTTTTCGTGTTCAATTTCTGCTCCCAGAAATTCTGTGTTTCAGTGATAGTTTCATTTTATTACGGAAAACTATCAATCCATGTTTTTCAAATAGGTTAAATACTAGGTGTAGATGTACATAGTATTCTTCTTTTGTTTTAGAGAATACTAAAATATCATTAATGTAGACACATGTGAATTTAGAGATGTTTCTAAAGATATTATCTATTTTTCGCTGAAAGATTTGTTATGCTACTTTCAGTCTAAATGACATGACTAGTCATTCAAAGTGTCCTTCAAGACATAAAAAGGTTGTCCATTCTACCGAGTCTGGATGCATTTTGAGTCTTGTTTATCGAGAAATTGATCTTTGTCAGGTATTTTGTAACCGTCTTCTTGATAGTTATCATTTAATCTTTTGTAATTAAAAATCATCCTAGATTGTCCTCGTTTTTGTTCAACTCCTTTATTGACTATAAAATCAGGGCTTCTATCTCTAGAGGTATATCTCTGAATGGCTCAAAGTATTAGTAATTGTTTAATACAATTAGTGCATTCTTGTGTTTTCCAATTTGTATATCTCAAGTCTTGTGTTTTAATAGTAAGATCTAGATTTATTATTGTCAATCAACAATAATCCTTGTCTCATTCCCAATATTGTGTGGGATTTTCTCCTATAATTTTTATCTTTTCTAATCTAGAAATTAGAGAGTCTATATCTGGTTGTGTAGTTATTAACTGAAGTAGATATGTTAGGGAGAGTAAGTCTCCTGAAATTTCTAGGTTATTATCTAGATATTTCTTAAATGTTTCTTCTGGGTATGGGTTTGTGCAACAAGTATATCTAGTTTTTTGTAATTCTTGAAAAGTCATGGAATATGAGAGTATTTGGTTGTTTATTAAATAAGTGTCAGAATATGCATTCTTATAGGTACATTAGCAAGAATCATAGGCCAAAGTGATAATTGAAGTATTTATAGCAGTAGGAATTATAGTAGGGGCCAGAAAATTATTACAGGTATATATATATATATACACACAAATAAGATATGTGGTGCACCTCAAGGTGCGCAATTGTGCACGTCGTGCGATGTGTAGTAATTTTTTTGTTTTTTTTAGTTCGGAGTTACGCCGTTTAAGATTTTACTTTTATTGTTTCGGATTTGGGTTAGTGTTTAAGTTAAAAAAATCAAAACGAAAAAAATAGGTGCTCACGAGTGTAGGACGTAAGATGGGTATATATATATATATATATGAGGGTATGATACCCTGTACACCCGTTCCGTAGGTGACATGGATGACCCTCACAGAATCTAGGCGTCTGGATTTATCCAAGTGCCTGGATCAATTTTTTTTTTAAGCAACCAGTTGTACCAATGAAATTTTATTTTTAGGATTTAGGGATTGAGTTGTAGTATTAAGCACACAAAAAATTTCAAATCAAAAAATTTTGAAAAGAAATTTAGGTATACACCGAGTGTGTAAGATAAGATATGTCGGATATCAAAACGTTGTATATATATATATATACTCTTTATATGTTTAATTTATATTAATATTATAACAAATATATGTAAAAATACAATTTATCTAACTGTGGATATATATATATATATGTGTGTGTTGAGTTGCTTTGGTTTTGTTAAATAGTTTTAGAATATGAGAAGAAAACATATATTTATGTTTCTTTGAAAGAAATATTATCTTTACTATGAATGAACTTGATAAATTATAAAAACTACGTCTAAAAATTGTCAAACCACATTAAAAAAAGAAATTAAATCGTGAGGAAGTTTGAAAAGTACTAAACTTTATCCTTCTGTTTTTAATTTGTTTTCAAAACCACAGATCATAATACGTCAGTTTTGGCAATTAATAGTAAGTTTTTCTAATTCGTTATCAAATTAAACGGAAAATAACAAATCACACACCGAATCGTTGCTAATTGGATACTATAAATAATCACCGCTTCTATAAATCTTCCACAAGAACAAGATTGACGTTCAATTACTGCACCAATGGCGTCCATCTTCTTATTCTCTCTCTTTGTTTCTTTTCTTTTGTCCGCCGGTGGTGCGGCCTGCGACGAAGAGCTTAAAGCTTACATTGTTCACGTCGAAGTTCCGCCGGATGTTTCCACGTATGATTTTGGAGACTACTCCTTCCTTCTGGCCGGAACATTAGGGATTCAAGAAGATTTTGCGGCATCGCGGGTTATACACTCCTACCGGAATGTTATGACCGGCTTCTCGGCGATGCTGACGGAGAGGGAGGTGGCGGCCATGTCGAAGGTCGACTGGTTCGTGCGCGCCGTTCCGAGCTTGGTTTACCGTCCGTTGACCACCCACACGCCCCTGTTTTTGGGACTGCGCCACCGCACCCACAGCGTGTGGAACGCGACCAACATGGGGGAAGGCGTCATCATAGGCGTCCTCGACTCCGGCGTCACCCCCGGCCACCCTTCGTATAGTGACCGCGGCATGCCGCCTCCTCCAGCCAAGTGGAAGGGCCGCTGCGACTTCGGGAACGCGTCGTCGTCGGCCGAGCAGTTCTGCAACAATAAGCTAATCGGCGCCCGGTCCTTCGTCAACTATAACCGGTCCCGGAACGGATCGACGGATTCACCTATTGATAAGGACGGCCACGGTACTCACACGTCCAGCACCGCCGCCGGCGCATTCGTGAAGGGTGCTAACGTGTACGGGCTGGCCAGGGGAGTGGCCGCCGGGGTCGCCCCCCTCGCGCATCTCGCCATTTATAAGGTTTGCTTGAATGATAAATGTCAGGGGCACGACATACTCGCTGGGATGGACGCCGCAGTGGAGGACGGTGTCGATGTGCTCTCAGTCTCGCTCGGTGGTGACCCTGGTCCATTCTACCTCGACCCAGTTGCGACCGGCGGTTTTAACGCCATGCGCAGGGGAGTCTTCGTCAGCTGCTCGGCGGGCAACTCGGGGCCGTCTAATTCCACCGTATCCAATGACGCGCCGTGGTTGCTCACGGTGGC
>JBBUKS010498794.1:0-57965 GCA_038050645.1 Hedychium gardnerianum
TTCCTGCCAGAATCGCACATCTGGACTTCTGCCTGGTGTCTGGCCCTCTAGATCCGTCAAGTCAGTCAACCCTGCACGCTTAGCTCAAATTGTTAAATAGTAACACTCTAACTTTAACCTGTTGTCATACGTCAAAACCTTAGGGTTAGATTTTTAGTGCAAACTGCACCAATAAGTTTCATCTCCAAAAGTATCATTACTTGAATACCGCGATATTTGAGAAGGTATTGTACCCCCCCCCCCCAATGTTTTAGGATGCGCTTGCTTCCGCATTACCCATTCTTGTTGGTTGTGTTGGAGAAACTGTGACAAGAGCCCAAAGTCCAACTCCGGTCATCAGTGCTATCTTGTTGCAAGTTCACTGTCGCAGAGGAGGTCTGCGCCGCATTTGGCGCGGTTGGATCACCATGCATTACTGGGGCATCATACACTAGTGGAGCAGCCCCATGTGTAGGTTGCTGCGGCACAACAGCCAAAATCACTTCTCCCTCTTGCTGAGTCGTTTCCTTCACCATGCTCGGGTTTATCATGTCCGCCCCACGTGAGGTAAACACTAAGACAATCGACTCTGGATTCTCAATTACCACCAAGGCAATGTTCCTTCCATCCACGGCTACCACTGTGTTGGGTGCACCATTCATATTAGCCTACTCGATGCTCTAGTCCTTCGTCATTGCCTTGATCAGAACCGTCGACGAACCGATTGAGGACGTCTGGGCCTCTCTCCTGCGCGTGCAGCCTCAGGGGCAGTTTGTTTCCTACATTCCCCTTTCTTATGGCCAATCTGGTTGCAAGCTTCATAGAAATTTGGTGTAACTTCATAAGTGACCTTCAATTCAACTTGTGCTCCGGTAGGTAAAGCAATTGACACCTCAAGCACTCTCTCCGCTTGGACATCGATCTCTACAAGAAGTCGAGCATATGTGAGTCGCTCTCGAGTCCGCATAAGCTTGTCCGCATACAAGGGCTTGCCAATTTCCGAATCGATCAAACTAAGCACCCTCAGAGTCCAACAATCCGGAGGAAGACTATGAATTTTAACCCAAGCCGGAATATAACAACCATCTTCATCAAACAGGAAATAACTCGACATTTGCTTCAAAAATTGTGGAATACTAAAAACAAAGTATGACCCTCCATGTAGAATACGATCTCTATCCTCCGCTTTGTCAAATTTGTAAACAACTCATCCGCTATTATACATGAAGAAACTACTAGGAACACCCCAACAATTCGCAATGAGCTCCACTCCTTCACATCTTGAATGTCTCCTCATGAAACATCCCACTAAGCAATGACCCATCGAATGCTCCACGATACCAATATCATCAATCTCCGATTTGAATCTGATGCCCCGATCGTTCAAACTGGTATAGAGGGATAGTCATGCTTGCTTTCTAATTATCTTTTAATAGATTAACCCAAAATTTATCACAATCCGCATGTGTGATCTGTCCACTACCATGATTATCCGTAGTCGTAGTCCCACCAGGTGCAAGTTCCACACCGTCTGGTCTAGTTGTGCCAGCAACCATTTCATTAGCCCTCAAGTTGAGTATAGTCACCTTAGCAACATGTGGCATCTCAACAACATCCTTGTTGGCATCCACATCAGTAGGCCCAGCAGTAGACTTGCCAGCTAGCAGGGGATGATCAGTAGTAGGCTGAGTCGGCAGTTCCTGATCAGCAGCAATTGATTGGGATGTTAATTGATTCTGATATCGGGTCAAAACCTTCCGTCTTGTCATTTCGGTGCAGGAAATAATGGAAAAAGATTGAACAATATATCAAAATCTAAAAGAACAATTGTCTATTGTCTTGTACAAGAATGTTGTAAAACTTATCAAGTTTGGTATATCTTCTCTTTTTACTTCGCCTACCTCCCCAGACCAAGAAAAGCTTCGGCGATTGTTGAAAAATCTTGAAAACATAACTACAATAGCCGACGGAGGGAAAGAAGAAGCACCAAGGAAAGGATATGCGAGGGAAATGGGAAGAAAAAACAACCTACACCTTCACATATCGCCTAATAACTTCTCTTCCAACTTCGGTCACCTTCCACCCAGATAAAATCATCAACTCCAGAAAAAACAATATGACCACCGATAGCACACCCTAAATTCTTTTAATCAACTTTCAATCATCATCTCTCTAAAAATACTAGAGAAGGGAGAGCTTCTCTCTAAATTGGATTTATTTATTTATTTATTTATTTTCCTTTTTTAGTGGGAATCTTTTAATGCTTGTATATATCTTTGATTTATGAATCCATCCAATCAAGCATGCATGAGATAAATGCAACTCTATCAATTCAAAAACGGCACCACATACTTCATAGGGTCACCAATCAAATGTTTCTGCTGATATCAGGGTGGTTAAAAAGCAAAATGCTAGTGTCTCTGTTCATTTATCTTAAGATTAATACGAGGTAAATCATGAAAGTTAGTTAGCTAGTTCGATCTACACAATTTGATCTATCAATCAAATGT
The DNA here is from genome assembly GCA_038050645.1 of Hedychium gardnerianum. NCBI lineage: Eukaryota > Viridiplantae > Streptophyta > Magnoliopsida > Zingiberales > Zingiberaceae > Hedychium > Hedychium gardnerianum. The sequence goes on from JBBUKS010498794.1 coordinate 2,490, forward strand.
TATTGTTGATATCAATCTCACTTTAGGTAGCAGGATATGTCTATGTGATCTCATCCCAATTTGGTCAAGTAATCATGTTGATTATTTGAGTCACACTTGATCGAGCCACTCTGGCCGAGCTGTCGAGCCAGTTCAAGCCATCGAGTCAATCCGAGCTAGTTTGAGTTGTCGTTTTCCTCTAAGTCAAGTCACTAAGCCAAGCCATCCAATCTGACTGAGCTCTTTTAATTGGGCTCGGTAGGCCACAAGCAGACATGAGCTATAATTCTCACTTTTTCACGATCGCTTCCCTACTTTTTTTATAATCTCCGCGGGTATCTTGTTCTCTTGCACTTATAAATATTCAGATATATCCTCTGCGAGAGGGTATTTTTTCAATTTTCATTCTTTTTCTCTCTTTTTAATTTATTAATGGGATATCACGATGATTTAAGCATCAGAGAGATCTCATCGAGTTAACTCTCGACGAGCCCTCTGATACATGTTAATCTATGTAGAGTCGATCACGTTATGAGAGAAAGCTTTGTCATCAATGGTTTGCGTCGATTATTCGGCGGTGTATAGTTCGGCCCCCCCTCCTGGTAATTAAACCAAGGAAGCGCAAGTGGCTCCGGACTTGATGGTCATGTACACGAAAAATTCGACACCACGGGTATGCGTCCAATGAGAATCGAATCTCGCTTCGTGGGTTCACCGTTAAGCATGTTTATTAACTGTGTTGTACCCCTAGGGTGAGAAAACTTTGTCATTTGATGATAAAAAACGAAATTATTACCTTAACGATTTCTCTAAAATAATCTCATATACTCTAAAAGAGAATAAATGACTTATTTAGCGATCTTCCTAAAAAAGGAAAAAAGCTTTGTAATTGCGGCGTAGATTTCTAGTGCATAAGTACCTCATAATTAATAGTGGTCCAGCCATCAAATAATTGGAGAAGTACGTTTAGACATAGAGAGAGAAAGATAAGGTTATGTGTTAAATTTATTATTTATTTAATTTATTTTTTGTTATTAAATACTTATGTATTTTTTAACTTTGTAATAGATTTATTATATTTATACATTTTGGTGACTAATTAATAATATAATGTATTCCTTTTATTTTAAATATAATAAATACTTGAAATAATATTATCACGTTTCAATTTGAAATGATAAATGTTATGTTGAATTTGAAGAAAGGTATAAAATTGTGATAAATTAGATGAATATGGCATCAAACACATGTAGTTTAACTATTTTTTTTTAATTTCAAAAGTATTATTATGTGATATATTTGGTCATTGGAGAATATAATTAGGTATCAAATAAAAATTTAATCATAACTTTTTTTTATTAAATTGTCATAACGTTAAACTTATCCCATATGTTTATTAGAAGAAAGACCATTGATTTGTTAAAATCTCAAAACTTAACATTAATAAAAGGTGTGGATTTTTTTTTTAAAAAAAAGATAACATGAACCCTAAATGAATGCAAATCTTAAATATTATATTCATGAGCATTTAATTTTTTTTAGTTTGAATATTATAATTTAATTTTTAAATTTTAAATATAAAATTTAATTGAGTTAAAAAAATATAAAATAATTGATAATAATTGAGGTGTCTTGATTAATCTAGACGCTTCAGAAAAATAAAAAAAAACTAATTTAATAATTAAAACGTCTGGATCAATTCATATGCACACACATAGAAAAAAAAAATATATATATATATATATATACTGTGGATGGTATATTTATCATCCACCGTATAATATTATTTTCTTAGAAATTACTCAACAAGGATTCATTGATTTTTTCTTTTTTATATATATAAAAAAAATTATTTGATTTAAACAAAGGATAAGCAGTTTGATGTGAAAATTTAATTAAAATGTAGTTATTTTATTTAATTATATTATTTTTTAGAATAAAAAATAATTATTTATAATTTATAATAATTGGAAAAGGTGAACTTGTTATTGCCGATTAACTCGAGTCCTTGACTCCAGCCGGTTTCACACTTTGATCTCATATCATCTCTTCCTTCTCGTCTCCCAACCAACGCAGTTTCCTGCTCGCCAACAAGAACAATAATCACTTTTTACCCTCCGATCCCCCTTCTCTCCTTCCTCGCCGCCGACTTCCCGCCGACCGGCCGCCCGAGGCCAGATCTCTCCCCTTCTCGCATCGCGCGCCGTCTCGTCCCCGATCACCTCCTCCGCCGACCTCCCCAGCTGAGCCCTTGCTTGCCGCGGAGCACTCTCGCCCTCGGACCTGATCTACTGCTCTCCGCCGCCAGGTCGGCTCCGTTTCTCTGTGAGAATGTTTTGTCGGGGCTTGGGTTGCCGATTTTATGGCTCCGCGGTTTCTCCGGAACGGATCGGGCGTGAGGATTGAAACGGGGAAGAGCTCGAGTTCGAAGTGAAGCTTGTGCTGCGGTTTTTTTTTGCCAGGTTACTCTATCTTATTCATCCTAGGGATTTCTGGTCGCTTTATTTTAACTTTTCTAGTGATTCCACATGTACATTTTAGCAAATTAATCTTTTCCGATTTAGTTTCTTAGATTGTCTTTTCCGATTTCCATACACAAAGCTTCAGAGTTCTCTAGCATCATAGTCTTTAATATTTACCGATGCGGCAGAAATCTACCACCGATGACGAAGCTTCTTCTCGTGACGCGGCCTGCTCTGCATAGATTAACACGCGGCTCGTCAGGTGTTGATCCGGTGATGCCTATCTGATACTTAAGTCACCATGATGTCCCAATGGTTGATTGAAAAGAGAGTAAAAAGAAAGGAAAGTTGAGAGAGCCCACTCTAACACGGAGCATATTCCTGGATACTTATAAGTGCGAGAGGGAAAGATACCTATGGAGATCATGGAAAAGTGGAGACGGGATTATGGGAAGGGGATCGTGGCCTTTGTCCGCTTGTGACTTGCCGAGCTCGGCTAAAAGAGCTCGGCCAGATTGGAGGGCTCTGCCTAGTGACTTGGCCAAGAGTGCCTCGACTCAGATTGAAATGGCAACTCGGACTAGCTCAGTAGCTCATACTAGCTTAGCAGCTTGGACTAGCTTAGCAACTCATTCAGGAGTGGCAAGATGAAATCCGGGTCGAAGAAGTATGCCTTGAATCGAAACCCGGGAAAGGCAGATCACCCCATGGTCTGCGAAACCAAGAAATGAAAGAAGATACTATCAGGGCAGCGAGCGTGAGGTGAGTATCGAGTGGAAAACCCTCCTCTAACGGCCTCGGTATTCATCATCTAGGGTAAGGGCAATATGCACGAGCAACGGGTCACCCTAATGATGCGACCTCTCTTGCCAACCGAAATTACCGACAACCTTTGTAATTTCCCCCTCTCCTCAGTTTGGACCCTAGCGTGGAGGCAACCAATCGAGCTAAGCTGGGTGACTGCCACTACGGCAATGACGGTTGCGGGGAAACCCTGACGGGCTATTCCTCAATGTCTTCGCTCGTGTTGTAACAAATGATGCCAAAATGATGTAGTAGAAATCTACCACCGCACCAAAGAGCGATGACGAAACTTCCTCTTGTAATGCGGTTGACTATGCATAAATTAACATGCGCCAGAGGGCTCGCTAGGAGTTGACCCGGCGAGGCCCCTCTGATGCATAAGTCACCATGATATCCCAATGGTAGATTGAAAAGAGAGAGTAAAAAAGAAAAGAAAGTTGAGAGTCCCCCTCACCATGGAGCATATACCTGGATACTTATAAGTGCGAGAGGGCAAGATACTTGTGGAGATCATAGGAAAGTGGGGATCATGGCCCTTGTCCTCTTGTGACCTACCGAGCTCTGCTAGATTGGAGGGCTCGGCCTAGTGACTTGGCCAAGAGTGACTCGGCTTGGATTAAAACGGCAATTCGGACTAGCTCGGCCAAGAGTGGCTCAGCCAAGCGTGACTCTGATAATGATGACTCCACATGACAAGTTGGCTAGATTGGGGTGGGGCCATGTACGCGTGTCCTGCTGACCTAGAGTCAGACTAATATCGGCGGTAACATTTACTATTACTGATTAAAATACAAAAGTAAGACTGCAAAGTTAATATCTTCTGTTCAAATTGAGAAATGATAAAATCATAAAAATATTAGCATCTGATAAAACATGACATTTGACTATGGGTCTTTCATCACTCAACACTTTTGGATAATTTAAAATGAAAAATTGATCGGTTATCCTCTGCTCTTTGTTCAGGCTTTTACCTTTCATCTCAGGTTCTTGAATTTATGTTGTGGATTAACTGGCTTTCAGATAAAGGTGTAAGTGTATCGTGATATGGATGAGTTGTTTGACTAACTGGTTCAGGATTTAGTCTACTGTAACTATTTTTGATGGTATGTTGGTGGAACTTTCTGAGCTATCCATGAATTGGTTCATTGATGCTCAAATAATGGAGCAGAAGACTGATTGTCTTAGTGAGAAGTGCAATCTATGCTTGGGTTGGCTGAAACAGTTCTCAGCGAGGGGTTTGAAGAATCATCTGTGTAACCATTATTTTGGAACAAAGAAGGTGAAGGAGACCTCGAGGAGGCTGCTATTCCTGTGGTTAGTTGGATGGGTCCTTTGTGCTATATGGATTTTTTGGTTTATGAACTCTCAAGCAGTAGAAAAGAGGAGAGAGATGCTAGCAAGCATGTGTGACGAACGTGCAAGAATGCTTCAGGATCAGTTTAATGTCAGCATGAACCATCTGCAGGCCCTTGCGATTCTGATCTCAACTTTTCATCATGCCAAGGAACCATCTGCTATTGATCAGGTACTAGTTTTTTTTCTAGAATATTTCTATTTTTCACTAGAATATTCAATGTTCTATATACTGTTTTAAGTTTAAGTAGTTGAAGATTTGTTTGATTACAATGTTATATTTGGCTCAGTTTGCTGATATTGAAATAACATGTATTTTCTGATTTTGCCACCCTCAGTTATATTGACTGTGAAAAGGACCCTTGATTTGTGCAGATAACTTTTGCTCAATATGCTGAAAGGACTGCTTTTGAGAGGCCACTAACTAGTGGAGTGGCATATGCTGTAAAGGTGCTACATTCAGAAAGAGAACTGTTTGAGAGGCAACATGGTTGGCGAATTAAAAAAATGGATTTAACAGAGCAGCCCCCAGCTCGAGAAGAAGATGCAGATCTTGAGAGCCCAGCGATATCTCCTATACAAGATGAATATGCTCCTGTTATCTTTGCCCAGGATGCTTATAAGCATGTGATTTCAGTTGATTTGTTAACAGGAAAGGTGAGACACTATAGTTGCTCTTTTGACAATTTTTCTTATGCTTAGAATGCAATTGCAATGCCCCTAAATTTTGTATGTATGTTAGGACGGAAAATAAGTATTGCTCATGGACGCAGTACCACTTTAGTACTTTCATTGCTTTTTCTTTATTCAAGTTATGATGAGTTAACAGAATTGCCTGTTTTTTATTCTTTCCAGTTATACAGATTTACATGATACCAAGATTTTAAATCTTAGTTTTGGTATTAGTCTCAATCCCAAGATAATGTGTTACTATCATACTGTATTGTTGATTTACATATACACACGAAATATATTGGCATCAGTTTGACCATGCTGACCTATATTTTTTTGATGAATTTTCAATTTTACTCGACATATTCTCTTTGCTCTTTGATAAACCATACTCTCAACTCCCTTGAAAGTATTTGTTCCTCTACAATTTGCTTTAGTACGTTAAGTATTTGAAGAATTTTCTCATTTGAAATTACAATTTTGAAGGGGTTAGAATTTGAAACTTTAAAAATATAAGACTATACTCATATTCTGACTCATAATTTTTCCAACTTGATAGTATCGTGCATTCCATCCTTCTACTCTGGTCTTGGCATACTGTGCAGTATGTTTAACCCGTATCATCCAATATGACACAAAATTTAAATCTATCTATGTGGTATTTGAGCTGGGAAATGATCTGAAAGCTAATGTTATAATGATAAATTTTAAGTTCACTTCCAATGTCAAAATTTTAATCAGCTAGAGGTATTGCCAATGGAGTCATTACTCAATAGCATACTTTATGTTGTTAGGTAACTTTGTTGATGAGTTTATCTTTCTGGACTCAGTATGAATGACTATATGAGTGTTACGAGCAATTGCAAGCTTTTGTTTCTCAGATTAGTTTCAATTTCTTGTCAGTATATAAGAGTTTGGATCAATTATTTACATTTACAAGGCATTTATGTACTTATGTAATATTTTGTCTGCTAGCTCTAACAATATGTTATTCCATATAGACCATATGCTATTTTGATGTGGCAAACTAGTCTTTTTAGACAATGGTTGATGCTTGAGTAACTTCTGGATTTATAACCGATTAATAAATTTTCTGGATCTACTTCCGTACCCTTTTGGATTACGTGTTGAATTATTGATCAATGGCTTACTGTAAAAGTGATTCAAGAGGAGTCTATTGTACCATTTGCAAGGTTAATGTGTAGACACAGAAATGACCTACAATTCTGATTTTCACATACAAAATAAAGATGTATTCAATTAGAAAAAGAAGTTGACTTCCTATCATTATATGATAGGTTTGAACGTTGTTAATGTATTATTAATTTTCAAATATGCTGCCTTTTATATTTGAGCTAGAATAAACTTCCCTTTTGAAAACAATTGGGAGACACTAAAGTTTTAAATACCATCCTTCGACAACAGCAGTCTCGAATAAGTGGAAGCATCTATATAGAGGGAGAAGCGATCTCTAAGGTAGTACAAATAGGCAAGGGCTTAGCATTCCTCCCAATCAGTGCCAACTGATTCCATATTTACACATGGCACTCTGGTAGACACTCTGAACCATCTTCTGTTGACTGCACAACAATATGGGCATTCGGGATATGTTAGTTGTCCCCACGGGACGGACTGATGGCTAGTGCATGGGGCGTTGCCACCATGAGATTTGGGGGTCAAATCTTGACTAGTAGCCAGGTTTTTGCCCTCCCCCATGCACTGATCATTGTTCGGGCTAGTAGTCATCCGTGATTTACCTCCTCCGTGTTGGTCTTGGGACGGGCTGGCGGGGGCGCTGGGGGCAAGCGTTTCGCCTTTTGCCACCATGGATATGTTAGTTGATTTTATTCTTAGAAACAACAGATTGCTTCTTTCTTATAAATGTTGAAGTTAGGGGGTTCCATGTCCATTGGCTCCACATGGACAAGCATGGTTGGCCTTTGGATAAATTGGTCCTTTTCCTGTCAAATTGTGCTTTTAGGATAAGTGGTTAGCTAATAAACTTTGACATAGTATTAGAGCAGTAGGTTTGAGGTGCAAATCCTACCTGTGTAATTTTTTTTCAAAGAAAATCTATCTTAGTCATGATAGGTTTGAGGTGTGTTCAAGCTTTTGAAGGCTCCATGCCCATTGGTCCCACATGGATAAGTGCAGTGGTTTACTAGATAAAATTGTTTCCTTTCCTAACACATCGAGCTTTTGGGATAAGTTGGTAGCTAATCAACTTAAACAATTTTTACTTATTTTAGGAGAACTTTCTCAACTTACCCCATTGAATTGCCAGTGATTCCTAGGCTCTTCATCTAGTAATGATAATTCCTTATTATTCACAGGAAGATCGTGAAAATATCCTATGTGCAAGGGAATCTGGAAAGGGTGTTTTAACTGCTCCTTTTCCACTTCTAAAATCAAAAAGACTTGGGGTTATTCTCACATATGCAGTTTACAAATCAGAACTTCCTTCAAATGCAACACCGGCTCAGCGCATCAAAACAGCCATTGGGTAGTACTTCATACACTAATTATGCATCACCATTTTTTAGCAGAGATGCTAGGCAAGAGTCTCCATGCTTGAAAATTTAACTTCATTCATGTTTTGTTGACATTTGCAGGTATTTGGGTGGAATATTTGATATTGAATCTCTAGTGGATAAGTTACTTCACCAACTTGCTTGCAAGCATTCCATTGTGGTCAATGTTTATGATACAACTGATCCTGATCAACCAATTAGCATGTATGGTTCAACTATGACAAGTACTGGTATATACCATATTAGTACCCTTCAGTTTGGTGATCCAATAAGAAAGCATGAGATGCATTGCAGGTAATTTACACGAATCTGTTAATAGATTTGCTTTAGAAGAAAACTAATCCTCCCTATGAATCTGACTTTGATTAAAAAAAAGACAATTCTTACATGTTTTATGTTTTTAACAGGTTCAAACAGAAAGCTCCTTTGCCTTGGCTTGCATTAACAACGTCAATTGGAACTCTCGTGATTGCTCTATTAGTAGGATATATATTTCATGCCACTGTTAACCGCATTGCAAAGGTAGAAGATGATTATAGGCAAATGATGGAACTTAAAAAACAAGCTGAAGCTGCAGATGTTGCAAAATCTCAGGTACATTATGACCATTGATGGTTTCTTATTGGTTTCCTGTGCTTGCTTTGCACACATAATATCCAGTACCCTGTCTTGATCAGTTTTTGGCGACTGTTTCTCATGAAATAAGAACTCCAATGAATGGTGTATTGGGTGAGTAAAAATTTCTTTAACTGGATTACTATTCAAAACAATTACTCAATGAGATGGTAACAATTTTTTACTTCGCAGGGATGCTTCAAATGCTCATGGATACTGATCTGGATATGACCCAGGAAGACTATGTTAGAACTGCCCATGCCAGTGGTAAAGCTCTAGTCTCGCTGATTAATGAGGTTTTGGATCAAGCAAAAATTGAGTCAGGTAAACTTGAGCTTGAAGCCGTGCCATTTGACTTGCGGGCAGTATTAGATGATATTTTGTCACTGTTCTGTGGGAAGGCTCAGGAGAAGGGACTAGAGGTATTAAGAATTTTTAGAATTTTACTAGTACTTTTTTGTTTCACAAACTAATTCTCTTTCTCTTGTGCTCTTTCTGTTGTGCTGCTTGATTGTTTTGTGTAGTTAGCAGTATTTGTCTCTGATCAAGTTCCCGAAGTCCTTATTGGTGACCATGGAAGAATACGCCAAATCATCACAAATCTGATAGCAAATTCAATAAAGGCAAGTATTCAGTTTTGTCCTGGGGAAATATTCATATTGAAGCTACCCGATATGCTTAGATCTGTTTTTGCAGTTCACGGAGAGAGGACATATATACCTGACTGTCCATCTTACTGAAGAAGTGAGTTCGTTGGACATGGAAACAGAATACCATTCCAGAAATAGTTTGAGTGCCTTCCCAGTGGCAGATAGAAGACGTAGCTGGAAAAACTTTAAACTCTTCAAACAGGGCCTCTCTGCATCTGATCCATCACTTGTGTCAACACCTTATGATCTAATAAACCTGATCATATCTGTTGAAGACACAGGGGTGGGTATTCCTCATGAAGCACAATCACGGGTATTCACTCCTTTCATGCAGGTGAGACCATCGATTTCTCGTATTCATGGAGGGACTGGTATCGGCTTGAGTATTAGCAAACGTCTGGTTGATCTTATGAAGGGTGAGATTGGATTTGTGAGTGAACCTCAGATTGGTTCCACTTTCACTTTCACAGTGGTCCTTACAAGTTCTTATACTAACACAAATGAGTATAAATCATCTGAATTTCACGGGCTTACTTCATTGGTAGTCGATGATAGACCAGTACGAGCAAAAGCCACTAAATATCATCTTCAGAGGCTGGGAATAAATGCTATACTAGAAATGGACCCAAATCAAGTTCTTAATCGAATAGCTAGTGGAACAGGGGCTACAAATTTGGTGCTAATCGAAAAGGAAATATGGTTGAAGAATGCTAGCATCTGGCCTTTCATTATGAGCAAACTAAAGGATGATCAGTTGGATATCCCTAAGGTCATTCTTTTGGCAAATCCTACGGATTCTTCGAAAAGGAACTCTTCTAGTTCAATGGAATATATCTCAACTATAATCACGAAACCACTCAGAGTGAGCATGCTCCAACAATCTTTGCAAAGGGTTATGGGTTGTGGAGATGGGGAACATTCCCGGAATGGATGGCTTCCTCAGTTGCCATTGCATAGCCTTCTTCGTGGGAAACAAATTCTAGTTGTTGATGACACTATTGTGAATCTTAGAGTAGCTGCTGGGGCTCTGAAAAAATATGGTGCTGAAGTAACTTGTGCGGATAATGGGAAGAGTGCTATAAATATGCTCAAGCCACCACACATATTTGATGCTTGTTTTATGGATATCCAGATGCCTGAAATTGATGGGTATATCTAATTTACTTTGTCAATTGTCATCATTTTCTTCTGCAATTGGTTCTCAAAATTCAGTCTACTATTGAGAAATAATATGACATCCTTGTTACGATGTGTAAACTGTGTTAGCATGCAATTTGGCTGTATTTTTTACTTATAATTTACATGTTCTTCACAACCCTTTTTTCCATGAATGTAAATTCAGGGTTTCTAAAGTAAAAAAATTCTCTTATGCAGAAGATGTGAAATTGTTCACATCTCAAATATACTTGTGAAAGGATTCATGGACAATTTCTCGACCTATGATGATAACTTCTTTATGTGTATCTTTAGATTTGAAGCTACGAGAAGGATCCGGGCGATGGAAGCTGATATAAATAGCAAAATAAGGCATGGGGAGGTGCCATTGGATTCTCTGGGGAATGAATTACACTGGCACGTACCCATATTGGCCATGACAGCAGATGTGATCCAAGCAACACACGAGAAGTGCCTCAAGCTTGAAATGGATGGCTATGTTACAAAGCCTTTTGAGGGGGAGCAGTTGTACAGGGAACTCACTAGGTTTTTTAAATCAACAAAGAAGAATCAATAGTCAAGTTGAATGGGAAGGTAGGTCAAAGCAAGATCATGGCACGGGTATTAAACCACTTCAGCATCAGACACTTCTCAATGGAATATTGAGTTAATTCTTAAAGTAAGCAGCTCTAACTTGTCTTCTTCTATCCATTATTTATTTGTTTTCTAATCTTTCTGCAAGGTATGTAAATACTAAATTGTGTTTGCACCTTAGATTTATGTAATTAATGCGCACATACATCATAAGCAGAAGAAAGACAATTTGACATAACAGTGTCAAGGAGATATTTGACTGTCAATGTCAAACTGCAGACATAGTGTGTCGTTGATTACGACAATCTAAAACATGTAAAGCAGCACACCCCTACTTCTTGACAATTTTGTTTCCTAGATATTGTCAATTAGCCAATAGAATACAGAACGGAAATTCTCAATTAAGGTTTACAGAGTGGTAGCTGACAAGGTTGGTAGTAGGGATAAGTAATCTAAAATATCACAATGAGAGTTTTGAGTCAAATAAATCATCTGTACATGTCTAGTTAGTGTACATCTAAACCACCTGTTGTCAAAATATCATTATGAACTTGCTTAGGCAAATTAATCATCAGCCATTTGTGCTTCCAAAAATACAAAAACAACTTACACTAGGTTTTATAACGTGGAACCATATTCCACTCACTATAAATAGTTTGGTTGAATTCAACTTTTCAAACTTTTCTCTTAGCTAAGTAATGCAACATTTCCATGAGTACAGTTGGTCACGACTCACCAATAGAAAAACAAAAAAACTTACCCTTCGGAAGTCTTGTAGATGTATAGGATGTTATATTTTGATATATTAGTGTCGGTAACAACCCAATTTTGACTGGTACTTTTATGATTAGAAGCTTTCAATGGCCTCATGAGAAATGCAGTGTAACTGCCAATCTTGTTAACTGTACTCTGCTAGTTTATACTTGCCTTTTTTGTATTGTCAATGCCAATATGCTCTCCCTCCCTATAATGCGAATTAGGAATCTAACTTTCAATGATCTTGATTTCTAAAAAGGAACCATTAGAAGGCACAAGCAGCTAGTCAATGATAACGATATTGATCTCTTCAACACCCACTATAGTCTGTTAATCTCAGCAACTAGTGTTTCTTAATTCTTCTAAATGAACTCCAAATATGGATTCAATGGTGTCTAGATTGTAGTTTACATGAATCTCGAGTTTCATGATTGGCAAGGGAAAAGGGGATTGCCTGTTTCAGAGTATGCTTGTTCCACTACTTGATCAATCAAACATCTGGACCTGTCTTGAAACGAACAATTAAACTATTTGTGTCATATCATGTGCATCATCTTTAATGTTGTAGTCTCTAACATCGATAAAGCAGGGTTTTACCTTCTGCTACTTCGATGGCCGCATTGTAGCCAATTTAATTCATCCATAGGGAACTATTCCGAAACTAACAATCCTTTTCCATTCATTTTCAGAGGGTGATAGTGGTGTTGAACGCATATTTTGTCCATCAAATTGTACAATATCTTTCACATGAAGCTTCATGCGAGCTGCAAAACCATATGTGAAAATTTCTTTCTCAAACATGGTTGGAGGATAAATGCAGCTCTTGGCCCAGGAGAGAAAACTGTCGGACCGCTGTTGCTTCGTTGTCCAATAATGTGGATCCCAGAAGATCCAAAGTTTTCCCTGTAACATACATTGTACATAGATTAACAGTCACTCTGTTGTTTTGGTTTCGTTCTTCTGTTTACTTCCTAATTATTGTGATAAAACATGTCTTCCTCGTAGAGTTGGAATTCTTGTATGTAAATTGCACGTTCAATAAAATATGAGGCTTGTGAATTGGTTTCTGCACATGTTTACTCGATTAGTCCTATTTCATGGGCGTGTAACATTTTGTTAACTTCACTAATCGGGTGATTTTGTTTCTCTTTATTTGATTATGGCATCATGTTTCGTTCGCTAACGCTCACTCGTTTTCTCCTCTAAATGTAAAATGTTTGCCCTACATAGCTCATTTGGATCAACTCACTTATTTCTATATTTCACTTAATGTGGAATTTCAGAGAAAGATCTTTTGTACGCAATCTGAGATTATTTCCGAGAATTAAATCCGTGATCTCTATGTCACACAATAGCAACTTGCGTCAAGATTGCCCTTCTAATGGCTCCAAACATTCATAAACCGAAAACTCACCCTCACTGTTTCAAGAACAGGGTTTGATATTCACACACATCTGAGCAAATGAATACAACTCTGGATCAAACTTCCTAATGTTCGACGATAGAAGTATCCTAGACGAAAACTACGACCAGGCGAATGGTAACGGTAGAGCTACGCATGCTGATTCTGAAAAGCCTTCTTCGCCCACATGAAAGATGCTACAACAATTGGAACCATTAGCCTGATCAGACACAAGTACAGTATCGGCATTCTGCTCCTCTATCCCTCCGGCACACGAGAATTCAGCAGGCGTGACATTGTCGGCCGGCATCGGAGGGAGGGTGTAGTGTGGGAAACCATTGTACTGCAAACTCATAGCAAGAGGTTGAGCTAGCCGTTCGGCTGGCGGCACCATATGGCTTAAGCTAATGTTGGAAGTCCGATTCGGTGATGACAGAAGAGAGAGAGCACAATCAGAGTCGCAGACTTGAGCTAGCCCATCGATGAACATCTTGCTTGTGTTGTTACTTCCATAGGGAAGAGCAGTGTCTTCGTCCCGAAAACATGTAATTTGATTTCTTTCCTTGCTAAAGGCATAAGTTGAATCCAAAAACTGTTGCTGGATGACAAACTGTGGAGAATAGATCGTATCGTCCTCGGTTTTGATCATTCTATACCAGTCAAAATCTGTTGTAGCAGTTGGAAATATTCGAGGATAGGAAGAAATCCCTGTGCCAAAGCATCGTAAACACAAAAAAAGGGAAGAATGATCATTCAAATTCAATTGATTCAAGTCACTTAGCCAAAATGAATCTATTTAGAGAATGAGAGAAACCATGGTGATCTGGAAACAAGTTCCCTGGATTCACCGAACCGGGCTGGGGTTTCCTTCGACGCCTATTGTGCCCGTCAAGACGTTTCCTGCAGCTCCGTTTTACCTCATCAAATTCTTCTAGCAAATGAAATCTGCAGAGGTAAAAAAGAAGCTTTTCAGAACTTGTGAAGAATCTAACTTAGTAAAGAAGTCTCAATATACCGATGATTCAACCAACATACTAGTGCTATACGATCCAAGAAATGGACAAGTAGCCGAAATGAAGGTTAGCAAATGGTGTGCCATAAACAAGGTTTTCCCTCTTTGTTCACAAGGGAAAATCATTTTCCTTGCGTTTTCAACTTTGACAAGAAACATTTTCGTCGACCAAAAACTTCTCAACTTCAATGTTATATCTCGTCTTCATCCTAAACATACAAAAATGTCAACTACGAACCGGGTCTAATCTTACTAGTTATGTTATCACCAAACTTAGCTCAATAGACAAATGCTTGACATAGTAGTCGATACCAAGCTAGCGAACCTTGAATCCTCAACCTAGCATCGACCATCGATCACAATACCTATGGTATTATAAGACACTACTCATTCCAACAGTCCAAGATCCTTATTTACCAAGGTGCTAGTCGAGGGGTTTTAACTTGTATGCTTGTATCACAACATGAGATGCAATGTATAAACATCGAGCCCGATTGTTACACTACGAATTCACAGAAGCAAGACTTATTATAGAGGATAGGACAATTCCGATAGTAGCTTCTTGTACTAACAGGATATGAATACTTGGATTGATCTTTTTTCTTCGCAGCTCAAGCTTTCGGTATCAATCCAGAGATCAGATTGGCAATGTCGATGGATCATGGATGAGCACTGGTATAGATCGGTCATCGGTAAGAATTCTATTGCGAAAATTGCAATGAGAAAACATCGTTATGAGATGTGGTTTCAGAGAGTTTCTTACTGGTTAGCAAACAATTAGGAACATGATCATTGTTCTAAGAAGTTCATTCATAAGCTCTTATGCAGTGAGGAAGCTTATAGCACTGTTTAATGGCTGAATAGCAGCTAAACTAAACCCTAGAAAGGTACTACCTGCTGCATTGTTGGCAGAAGCGCTGCTCTTGGCCGCGGACCACCACCGCCGGCGTCTTGGAGTGCGCCTCGCAGACCTTGTGCCGCCGGTGGTACTCCCGGCACTCGCCCAGATCCGCCCTGCACCCCTCCACCAAGCACGACGCCGCTCGGCCACCGCCGCTGGCCGGAGGAGGAACCCGCGGCCGCTTCGACGACCCGGAAGGAGCCGCAGGTCGGCGAACATTCCGCTTGCTGGACGACGAGGAGCCGAAGTCGCCCAATCCGCCGAGCTTCAGATCGACCGAGCAGTCGCGGGCGGCGCCGGCGACCACGGAGCCGATGCTGAGCCCGGCGTCGCGGTCCGCCAACTTGGAAGCGTTCCAAGGCGGCATCTTGAGGTCCCAATCCATGAAATCCCACCACCAAACTCTTCTCCCCTTTTCCTCTGCCCCTCTCTCTCTCTCTCTCTCTTTCTCGTCGCTTCCACTCGTGTCTCTCTCAATGCCACTCCTCACAAAGGCGCCTCCTTTACCTCCTCCTCCATCCACAAAGTTCGAAGAGATCAAGATTTCGCCAAGAAACCTGAAAAAAACCGCATCAAGAAGCCTTCTTTTCGAACTGCACGAAACGAAGCAACGAAAAAGAAAGAAAGAAAGAAAGAAAGGTAGCGAGAGGAACAGGAAGACAGAGTCCAAGATCAAAGCGAGAAGAAGAAGCTCAAACAAGCAGAAACCTGGGAAGGCAACACAAATCAAAGAGGGCAGTGGCAGTAGCAGTAGCAGTAACAGTGCCAGTGCGGAAAGCAAAAGGCCCTCCCTTCCTTCAACCAAAAAGGCAGCGAGGGAGACAAGAACCGCAGGAGGCGGTGTCAGTGTCAGTACTTGACGACAGCTGCAACAGCAGGAGACCGATTTGGTGTGGAGCTTTCCAGCCATTCAATCCCTGACATGGATTCCCAACACAAGAACCAGACAAACTGAAGGGAAAAGCGGGAGCTAAGCTGCCAAGGTCGTTATTGCCTTGCTCCAAAGCCTTCATCTACTTTACTCCTCCATGGCTACATTCCACAACAGCTGGGAACACCCTTTTTCTTTTCTGTTCTATGTTTTTTAATGGAAGAATGGGACGATCGATCGAGTTTGCTCAACGAACGAACGAGCGAGTGGAAGTTGGTGGTGGTGGTGAAGAACGGGGAAGATAAGAACACAGACATTTAATTAACGGCTCACTTCTTGTTCTCCTCTCTTTTTCTTTTGAATGCTTCGCTTCCCGTACTAATAATATTTCGATCATTTTTCTTTTTATTATTTATGATTTTACAAATAATTTACCTCTAATTATAATTAAATTATAATATGTTTAAAATTATTAATTATAAATTGAATTTAGGTGGATCCATGAGCTCAATCAAATCAATGCTCAGTCATTCAACCAATTGATCCATCAAATTCACAGTGACTAAATGATTAAGTCATCTTATAATTTTAAATAATTTTTTTTTATAATTTTAAATATATCATATCAAAAATATAAAAAATTATTATTCTCACTATAATAAACAAACTATTAATAAATTTCATTGTTAATTAATTATTAGACTTATCCACATAATTAATTTCAAGAAAAAAAAATAATTTTAAATTTTTACTAAAAGTCTCAAATCTCATATCTACTGGTTCAAATTTTTGTATTCAACTTTTTAATTTCATAAACCTCGATGGTTAATACTATGCTTAACTTTTTATTAAAGTTAAGTAGGAACAAAGTTATCATTATAATTTATTCATAATTCTGATTTAATAAACAAATTTCATTTGACCTATCAACTAACACACATAAATGTGCTTGAGATGATACGACCATAATAACAACCATAAGAATGGCTAATTCAAAGTGAGGTTTAAACATTGATTTACATGCTATTATTTTCTATTTATTTAAAGATTAATACGTATCATTCTTGGGGGGAAAAAAAGAAGATGAAATGAATTTAAGAATTTTAAAAAATAAAATGATATTTACAAAGTTTGAATTGGTCAAACATCAAGTTTCAAGATTTCAAGTTCCAACACTCTCTAGGAAATTGAAAGATTGTCTTTGTATTAATTTTTATTTTTTAAAAAAATAAGAAAATATTATAGAGAATGTATTTGACATGATTATAATTATTTTAAGTTTAATTTTTCTAAAACATTTTTTTTATAATAATTAATAGACTAAGTATCACAGATATTATTTCTACTACTAAAATATCACAAATCAGTTTTTTTTGTTATATTCAGTAATAATAAGAAAAACCAAGAATAAAGATTGTACTATAATATAAGAAATATCAAATAACAGATTTTCAGTTATAAAGTCTTTCACTAAATTCCTTTATCAAAATGAAAAACTTTGAATCCAAAAATTGTGCCAAGCTAAATCTAAATGATACTGAATTACTCAAAGTTCGATGAACTTTGAAATAATTTTGATATAAAACATCCTTTATCAAACTATTTCGATAAAGAGTTCGACTCAAAATATATACCAGCCACAAAGGGAGATTTGAACTTTGTAACACTGATGATGATTAATCTTGTCATCCTTTGCCCATTAAATAATTAACAGGAGTAGGGAATTATTGGACTAATGGAAATAGAACACTCTGAGAAAGCTGCACTAACCTACATGTAAGAACGCATCCTAGGCCTTACAATGGATTGAGCTCCGTCCACGAAGATGGTGGTGCCAGTCATGTATCGCGAGTCGTCTCCCACCAAGTATATCACGGTGGAAGCGAGGTCGTTCTTTGGATCGAGCCATCTCAACAGAGGCATTACATCTTCTGTAGACTTCTCGGCCTTGTCTTTTCCAACTGAACGAGGATACTCATCGTCCAGGTGCAAACCGCGGGCAATGGCGTTGACTCGGATATTGTACTTACCAATCTCCATGGCTGATAACTGCGATAGTTAGGCAGATTCAGAAAAGTAAAATGGAGGATAGAATCACAAGACATACACTTATTTTACCAATGATACGATCCGTGAATCTTGCTATATGTGACATTCTTTTTCTATAAAGTGTGCTAAGATCCGAACTTGAAAAAGTTGTACCGATACTAATAGAATTCATTACATATCCAAAAGGGGCATGAAAACTTTGATTTGTTTGGAATTCATTACATAAAGTGTATGAGGATCTTCGTTGAGGCATATGTTACATTTATACTTGCTAGTACCTCCTTTTTCAAGCTACTTACCTCCTCGCCATTTTTCTTAATCTACTTCCATCCTCTTGTACCGCTTCTGTCTCCTAAGAGTCCTACATCATTCTTCTTATAACTACAAACTCCTAAACCATACAATTAGTCCATTGTTTGTTTCCATATTGGATAGTTAAGGTCGATCTCGTCAAAGGGCTAACAATTGTTCTATTCGTTTAAACTGATTGCTCAACATGTCATCATAGAAAGTATTTTCAGGGTAAATTCTCATGTTTCTATGCCTTGTAAAGGACATGCATAATCATCTTGAACAACATTATAAGTCATAACTTGTAAAAATAAGTTGAAATGAGTATTATGATAAAGTCAATTTTCAACTGCAATGCCTGCAAAATGACAACAATTATGTCTCTGCATGCAAAAATGGCAGAGAAGCAAATGGCAGCATCCAACCAAAAGGTAATAAGCTAATGTCGAATGTAGAGCCAAAATATACTTACTCGAACCAATTGTTGTACAGCAGCCAAACTTGAGCCATAGGCAGCAGCACCTGGATACAAGCCTCTTTCTGCCCCTAATATTTGGGATATGAAAACAATAGATCCTCCTGTTTTATAATCTCTCATATGCTTTGCAACTGCTTTTTGAAGAAACCATGGCGCCATAAAATTAATTTTCACAGTCTTTCTGAACTCCTGTTCAGTCACTTGTAGACATTCTTGCATTTTACCTGTTCAAAAGGGAAAAACAGATATTTAGCAACATAAAGGTCCTCTAGTGATCACTAAAAACAAACAAAAAAATAGCTCAAAGTACCAGGATAAAAAAATTAACTTGAGTACATCATCAAGATATAAATTAATGATAGGAATTTTTTTGTGTGGGCTTCTACAATAGGATTTCAACAAACATTTTCCGGTCTACTAAAGAGTTTAATGAGTAGGTTTGGTGAAAAATGCTATTGATTTTACCATTAACTTCCATTTAAGCTTTGGGTTAGTGGTTGGGCACCTGTCTAAACGAGAAAATTAATCCATTCATTGCGTCTATTGGCCCAAAATGCTTACACCCAAGCTAAATAGTAGGTCAATTTTTATGGCATTTTTGGTTCCAATATGCCATAAGGTAAAAGTATAAATTAAACACTAGCATTTTATTAGTCTCTCGTATTTCATAAGAGAACTATCTAAGCATCTGATATTTTCTGATAAACAAATTCCTAATTTTACTTTCTCGGAATTCAGAACAGCATGACGATGCACAACCCACTGGATAAACTCCATAAAATTTTCATTCCAAGAACCTTCTCTTTTTTTTAAAAAAAAAAAAGGTGTATTGTGCCTAGCCCAGTCTTGAAGTCTTTTCTTGGGTTTCCAAAACAGAGGATACTCATTTTTTCAATTGAGACAATACTTGTAATACAGATGAAAACAAAAGTTTCTTTCACATTAGAAATTTCATGATAACTAAAGTTCAACCATTAGCAAATGGTATTAATTAAAGAGTACATAGTATGGTAAGAATAGCAATAGCTATTTCATCAATTTAAGACATTAATATACTTGATTTACCTTCATAGTAATAACAATTGACAAAAGCATCAATGGTTCCGAAAATCCTCCATGCCACACCCACGGCCTTATCAAAGATGTCCTCATGATCTTCTTCCAAATTCAAACCAACCACTTTGACCAAAGCGGGTCCATTTAAGGATCTCAGTAAATCCTCTACCATTTTCTGTAGTAGACTCTCATTACCCAGCAAAACCAAGCTATTATAACATAGCAACAAATAGAATCAGAATAAGTTTTTAAGCAGCAAAGTGAGGACTTAATGCTTAAATGGAAATAGCATTAAGTTTAATTAAATTCATGAAAAAAAATAATTACACAGGCTCTCCGAGGTCATTTTTCCTGGGTAAAGCACAACATGTAACATGATTGCCCAAAAAATCAATAGAAACATTGAAGAAGTAGAAACAGATTCAATGTGTTTTAAATAACTGATAGGCGATCTAAAAAAATTTGTCAAAGATACAATCACATGTTCCTGAGATTGGAAATACTGGATATGCAAATGCAAAATCACGCTGATCCCTCCAAAATTCATCCCCCCTCCTGGTTCAATCTCCAGGTTCAGAAGTTTTAGCTATCTAGTCTGATGCATCAAAGATGGTCCATGAATCTAAGTTCCTTAGTGTAATAATTTGGAATTCAACTTCTAACCAATGCATTGCTAAATGAAATTCTTCATCAAGTTTAATTCCTCAATGCCAAGGCAAGACTCTCATAGGTTCTGGTTTCTGAAACTCAACTTGTCTCAATTCTGAAACTGAAACTCCTGAATTAAGGTATCCAGGAATCGGCAGTAGTTGAACCGTGCTTGTGTATTTGAGGCATCAGATGTAAAGATGAAAGAGTATGAAATAATAGGCGTCTTGTGTTAATAAGAGGCAAGAAACATTGACAGAAAAGAGAACCCTCTTTGAATCTGAATTTCCGAACCCATCTTCCTTATTTCTTTGAATCTGATCGCCGTGTCTAAAAATTTTGAATTTCTGGAACTTTTTTGAAGATAACCCATAGAATTCCATCAAAACCAGTTAACGCGCAAGATCACAAACACGTCAGCCCCATCTTTAAAACTGACGAAAAAATCGAAGCAAAGGGTCAAATAAACGAAGAAATAGGTACCTGCAACCAGATCTGGCCAAGTGATAGGCGATGCCCTTGGAGATCTCGTCCCCGCTGGACGTCAACAAGACTCTCTTCCCCGGATCCCCCATCCTCGCCTCCAATCTCGGAATCGCAGAGAACCGATGCCCTTGGAGATCACGATCGGCCACCGACAGAAACGCTCGGTGGGTTTGTAAAGCTGCTACTTTATATCGGTTTCTCGCCGACTGCGTGCGTCACGCGTGACGGTGGATCCATCACTCGTGTCGAATCCGGTAAGGCTCCAAACGGTCGGGTATGGCCCATGACGTCATAGATATTTATGTGCACTCCAAAAACATAAAAGAAAAGAAATTAGGGGAATTCAAAAAATAATTTAAAAAATTATATTTAATAACAACCATAATCTTAATTTTAAAACAATATAAATAATTTAATATTATTTATCAAATTATTAAAAGATTAAAAAGAAAGACAATATAATTTTGATGTGTTCTTTCATCATGAATGAGGCATTAAAATTAGATATAGTTTTCTTTTCCTTTTTCGATGAACTTGTAATCCTTTGTTTTATTCAATTCTCTTTTAATAACAAACGCAAAAAGAGGGTGAAGAAAAGTTGACTTTGAATTCTCATTGTCCACACTGATCAGTTGGGAAAAAAAGTCAATAATAAAAGCGGCAGTTAATCAAAGAGCACTCTGCTTTCGATCGTAAAAAATTATTTATATTCATTAAATAAATAAATTTTAATAACTCATTAAATTAAACAAACAAGCTTGAGTACATATGTGTTCAGCTCGTTAACATTCGTGAACAATATTCATAAAAAATCATATTTATTAAGAAAACTTTTATCAATATGTTAAATAAATAAAATAAAATCAAACGAGTAAAAATTTTAAATAATTAAATAAGTTTGAATTGAGAGCTTGATAATATCTAAATAAATCAAACTCAGGCAAGCTTGAAGTGAGAGCTCGAGTCCCCACGGGATGAGCTGATGGCTAGTGCATGATATATTGCCACCATGAGGTTTGTGGGTCAAATCCTGGCTAGTAGTCAGGTTCCTGCCCTCTCTTATGTATTAGTCACTGTCCGGGCTATCTAGACTAGCTCCCGTGATTTACCTCCTCCGTATTGGTCCTGAGACGAACTGACGGGGACGCTGGGGAGAGCGTTTCGCCTTTTTTAAAATGAGAGCTCGATAACATTTAAACGAACCAAGCTCAAGCCAAGTTTCAAACAAGCTCACACTCATAAAAAATAAACCAAGTCAAACTTGAACAATCATTTCAAAAACTTAATTCAGATTCAACTCGATTTGACTCGATTACCTTATTAAATAAATTTAAATATTCTAAAATTTGATTCGATTTAATTTATTTATCGTCCTAATGATAATACCTAAATGGTACGTCTGACCTTTATATTTAATTGAGAGCGTATTTATTTATTTATTTAAAAAAAAACTTTTCATACCAAATGGTGTGACTACAGCAACTACAGTCGCAGTCCAGCGGACAAGTCAGTATCGTTCGTTGGTTGCGACTAGACCGGTATCAAATTTTCATTGTGAAATTGCCCCTTGATTGTAATTTCATGGTCGAGGTCATGCGATTGCTACCTTTGATTACGACTAACTTTTTATTATTTTATTTTTCAAGAAAATAGTATTTTTAATTTTTTGAATAATTTAGATATTAGGTTTCTCTCCTAATTTATTTATTAGATAAATTCAAAACATAACTTATGTATATTTAAAAATTAATTTTTAAAATATATATTTAATTTAAGATTTAAATTATGATCTTTTTATTATTTTTTATGATTATTTCTGTTAATTTATTTCAAGATCAATATAAAAAAAATAAATTATAGAAATTAATTTATCAATTCAGATAATAATCACATTGGATAAGTTTGTCCTTTCTTCTCAGCCAAGGAAAGGAGACATTGGTTATGTTCGTTTAACAATATAAATATATGCAATTGGGAGCTTGAGATTGACACAATTTTTGGAATTTTTAAGTGGGAATTCATTTTTTTTTTTTTGCCCCCATAATTTATTACAATTTTCAAATATACGCCTTGAAATCTTTTAAACTTTCTAGATTTACCCTTCAAATGGAAAATAAAAATTAATATGGATAAAAATAATAAAAACGTCTCTTTTTATTATCATTTGATAAAAGGATACTTGAAATCCGAATGTTCGTAACTCTATTAACTAATACTTGTGCACGCGTCATAGTAATTATAGAGTCTCCATGGGATGAGTTGTTGGCTAGTGTATGAGTTGTTGTCATAATAAAGTCTAGGAGTCAAATCCTGGCTAGTAGCCAGATTCCTGTCCCCCTTATGCATTAGTCACTGTTCGGGCTGGCTAGATTAGCTCCCGTGATTTATCTCCTCCATATTGATCCTGGGACGAACTGGCGGGAGCACTGGAAAGCGTTTCGTCTTTTGTCATAAAAAGTTATAGTAATTATAGATTATAATTGTTATAAGATTAGTGTTCACTTGAGTTAAATAGATAAAGAGTATTTTAATATATAAAAAATTATATATATAGTGATTTTGATTAAATTAGAATAATTTAATCAAAATTAATTTGATTAAAGTTGATGGTATTATAGCTACTGTAATAATATTAAAGTATTTTTTAAGCGTTAGAATAAGAATATTCTTAGGACAAAACATAAAATATGATGTTGTTTTAATTCTTAAAATAAAACTTTTAAGGATCCCAATAAAAAAAAGTCGCTTTTGATGCTTGCCTAATTAATATTAATTTATGTGATGTGTAACGTCCCAAATAAATTGCGGGTCATATTTGTTCGCAACTCTGGATGGTAAAAAATGAAACTAGCGCCCCCGTTTCATTTCAAGATTAATATAAAAGAAAAATAAGAGAAATTAATTTACTAGCTCATTTCAAAATTAATATAAAAAAATTATAAAAATTAATTTATTAACTCGAATAATAATTAAAATTTGATAAAAAAAATTTAACCCAGACCGTCGTAATTTTTTCGCAACTAAATAAAATCGTCATCTCGACGGTCACTCCACAATCTCCACTATTTAAAAGAAAGATAAATCACGGATGATTATTAGTATTTAAATAATGACCATTATATAAAAAGGATAAGAACCTAACAAGCATTATACTGTCAAGGATTAACCTCTAAATATCTTAATAATAAAATCACATGCAATAGCCATCTGCTCATCTCGTGGGGACAAAAATGATTAATCAGATTGGATAACGTCGAACTTGGAGTGACCGGTCTGACTCCATGGAAGTTTCCCACCAACCACTAAGATAAATCGAGAAGCGCTAATAGAGGTCCATCCAAATGGTCAGTATTCTTATGTCCGTTTTTCATTGGAGGAAAAAAAATAAATAACTAGGTCGAATAACGTTGGACTGAGATGACCGACCCGATCCAACGAAAACTCCCACCGACCATCACGATAAATCAGGAAGTGTCAATAGAGACTCATTCAAATGACCAACATTCTTAGGCTCGCTTCTCATTGGAGGAAAAATTCCTTAAAATGCTCCGCAACTGAGATTCGAACCTTAAATCCCTTGGTTATCCATTGGAGGACCTAACTATTACATCATTGTCCCGGGGGCAAAAATGATTAACCAGGTCGGTCGGGGGCAAAAATAATTAATCAAGTCGGATAACGTCGGATCTGGGATGATCGGCCTGATCCTACGGAAGTTTTTTACTGATCACTAGGATAAATCGGGAAGCGCTAATGAAGACTCATCTAAATAGCCAGCATTTTTAAGCTCGCTTTTTATTGGAGAAAAAATTCCTTATAATGTGTCGCAGTTGAAATTCGAACCTTAATCTATTGGAGGATTTAATCATTATACTATTGTTCGGGGCTTTTCGCAACTCGTGATAGTAAAAAGGTGAAACGCTTGTCCCAGCGCTTCGTCAGTCCGTCTTATGATTAATACGAAGGAGATAAATCACGAGAACTAATTTATTGGTCCGGATAATGATAGTAAAAAAGTGAAACCCGCTTTTTTTTAGGAGGTTTTTTATTATCTGGAAAAAAAATAAATGATAAGTGATTATTAACTTTTGATGTACGGGGAAGCACAGGAACCCGTGAATACATTGAAGGAAGATTACATTTGAGTGGCGTGTAGCGTTTACTCGCGTGTATCAAATGCAACGCTGCAAAATGGAATCACTTTTTTTTTAAAAAAATCTATTTTGTTTTTTTATTTCTTTAATAAAAAAGAGGCTCGACATTAGCCGTAGACTGCAATCTCACACTACAGTCGATGGATATACATGCAATTATATAATAAAAATGAATCAATTAATGTGAGATTTTCTTTTTGATTTTTACCTTATAATTTAATTAAACGAAAATAATAATAATAATAATAATGAGAAGTCGAGCAACGTTGAGAACTGCGACGCTATAGGTGGTCCCACATTTTGGCACGTCCTCCTCTCAATCTCTCGATTCCCCTATCTCATCACCACTCACTATAAATCCCCTTCCCTTTCCGTCCCTTCACTTCCCCCTCTCTTCCTTTCTTTCCTTCCTTCCTTCGCCAGACAACACACGTTCATATAAATCGCGGTAGCTGCGTGGATGCAGCGTAACAAATAGATCCTTTTCTTATCTCCCCATTCCACCTCCTCTTCTTCCTCCTCCTCCTCCTCCACAATCCTCGGACGGACCTTTTCGACCAATCGATGCCTTATCCTCTTCCTCACATATCGATCGACCGGAGAAGAAGCAAGAAGCAATTCAGCAATTGATTGGAGGCGAAGGATATATATAGAGTGGACATACAGTGAGAGGTCGGCATGGCGGGAAATGAATGGATCAACGGCTACCTGGAGGCGATACTGGACTCCGGCGGCGCGGTGGCGGACGACCAGAAGGCCGCGTCGGCGTCCGCGACGGCGCCGGTGGGCGTCCACTTCAACCCCACCAAGTACTTCGTCGAGGAGGTCGTCATCGGCGTCGACGAGACCGACCTCCACCGCACCTGGATCAAAGTCGTCGCCACCCGCAACTCCCGCGAGCGCAGCTCCCGCCTCGAGAACATGTGCTGGCGAATCTGGCACCTCGCCCGCAAGAAGAAGCAGGCAATTTTTTTTTTTTTTGCCATTTTCCTCCATTCATTGATACAGTAATAGTTAAAATCGTGAGATCGAATTCGTTCGCGATCAAAAGGAATCGCCTCGGTCGGTTTCCAATGGGGAAAAAAAAATGATCTTACTCTGGAATTTGAACTGTTGATTGCAGCTGGAATGGGAGGATACTCAAAGGACAGCAAGCCGGCGATGGGAGCGGGAGCAGGGCCGGAGAGATGCCACCGAGGACATGTCCGAGGATCTGTCGGAGGGCGAGAAGGGCGATACGGTGGGTGAGTTGCAGCAAAGTGATACGCCCAGAAAGAAGTTCCAGAGGAATGTGTCTGATCTCCAAGTCTGGTCTGATGACAACAAAGAGAAAAAGCTCTACATTGTGCTTATCAGGTACATGAATAGCCGCCTCAGATTCCTGTCAAAACAAAGAATTTATGCCATATTTCATCCATGAAAACAAAAAAAATGCTTGCTTTCGATATCTAATAAAGAATAGCAATAGATACCTTAGACTGCAATTCAAGATCATAGTACAAGTTTTAGCAACAAGTATACAAGTAATCAAAACTTAAAAGTCACAGTAGAATATTCAGTTATGATTGTACCTGTTGCAATTTGTCAGCTTGCACGGCCTAGTTCGAGGAGAAAACATGGAATTAGGTCGGGATTCAGATACTGGTGGCCAGGTAAAAGCATTGTTATTCTAATTTTTCATGTGGGAGGTGGTTGAGATTGTTGCATGGAGCTTACAGGTGAAGTATGTAGTGGAACTTGCTCGAGCACTATCGATGATGCCCGGTGTCTATAGGGTCGATCTCTTCACTCGCCAGATAACATCCCCTGATGTGGACTGGAGCTACGGGGAGCCTACGGAGATGTTG
Organism: Hedychium gardnerianum; assembly: GCA_038050645.1. Taxonomy (NCBI): domain Eukaryota; kingdom Viridiplantae; phylum Streptophyta; class Magnoliopsida; order Zingiberales; family Zingiberaceae; genus Hedychium; species Hedychium gardnerianum. The sequence continues at coordinate 29,256 of JBBUKS010498794.1, forward strand.
ACATCAGGTTCTTATGATGCAGAGGGGAATGATGTGGGTGAGAGTGCTGGAGCTTACATCATTCGGATACCTTGTGGCCCGAGAGATGAGTACCTGCGCAAAGAGCTTCTTTGGCCATACCTGCAAGAATTCGTCGATGGAGCTCTAGCACACATCCTCAATATGGCAAAGGTCTTGGGAGAGCAGGTTGGTGGAGGGCATCCAGTGTGGCCCTATGTGATCCATGGCCATTATGCTGATGCAGGTGATGTGGCTGCTCTTCTTTCTGGGGCCTTGAACGTTCCCATGGTCCTCACAGGCCACTCTCTTGGGAGGAACAAACTGGAGCAACTTCTCAAGCAGGGCCGTCAATCGAAAGAAGACATAAATGCAACTTATAAGATCATGAGGCGCATTGAAGCAGAGGAGCTCTCCTTGGACACATCCGAGCTTGTCATTACCAGCACAAAGCAGGAGATTGATGAACAATGGGGATTGTATGATGGCTTCGATGTCAAGCTTGAGCGAGTGCTAAGAGCACGGGCTAGAAGGGGGGTCAACTGCCATGGCCGACACATGCCAAGGATGGTGGTAAGCATTCCTAAATTAAACACCTACAAAAACAAAGATATTATGAGCAGTATGGAATGTATACATTAGTCTTCTCTTTAGCAAGAGAATACTTAGCATTTTGTTGAATTCAACTGTTCATCAAATATAGCAACTTGAGTGCTGGAGTTATGCAAAAGTTTGTTAATTGTGCTATAAAATTGCAGGTGATTCCTCCTGGGATGGATTTCAGTAGTGTAGCAATTCAGGAAGACACAACTGATACGGATGGAGACTTAAAAGACATTATTGGTGCAGATGGAGCTTCACCTAGATCAGTTCCGCCTATATGGGCCGAGGCAAAGACTCTCGTCTCATTTTGAAATACATCTAGTGATCCCTGTGTTCATGAAACAATAAAGTAACATTTCTGCAGGTTATGCGTTTCTTCACAAATCCTCACAAACCTATGATCTTGGCTTTATCAAGGCCTGATCCTAAGAAGAACATCACCACTCTTCTGAAAGCATTTGGAGAATGCCGACCATTGAGAGAGCTTGCTAATCTTGTGAGGACCATTTCTTAACTTGTTTATGTGTCGTGTCTATGTTCTAGTCTAGTATTGTTTTTGGTTGAAGATTGAGTGAATTCATAGATGACATAAAAAATGCAATTCCTTTCAGAGGAAACATTCTCTCATGATGCAAAGTTTTAGCTGAATCACATGAACTATGCATGTAAACACAAAATCATTCAGAAACAAGTGCATTCCTCTATATAAAAGTTAAAAATGGCTTTGCTGAAAAATGTTTAATTAAATAAAGCACAGTCATTATCATTTCTTCTATATGCAGACCCTAATTATGGGGAACAGAGACAACATAGATGAGATGCCTGCAGGTAATGCTAGTGTCTTAACAACAGCATTGAAGCTAATTGACAAGTATGACCTATATGGATATGTGGCATACCCAAAGCATCATAAGCAGTCTGATGTTCCAGAAATCTACAGGCTTGCGGCAAAAACAAAGGTTGAGTGTGATTCTTGTGAATTTATTTTATGATTGATTCGAAAAACTTACCAGCTAAGTTGAAGTTACTTTAATTTGCAGGGAGTTTTCATTAATCCTGCTCTAGTTGAGCCTTTTGGTCTTACCTTAATTGAGGTATGTGTGATATATGCTGGCATAACTGAAGCTATCTTTACGATTGTCCGACCATTAATCATATACTTGGGGCAAAATCTAGGCGTCTGCGCATGGACTCCCTATGGTGGCCACAAAGAATGGAGGTCCTGTTGACATTCATAGGGTAAACATATCTCCTTTCTCTATCACAATGCAGCCTCTGTATCACTTTTGAAGCACAATTTCTTATTAGTTTTCATGCATCAGGCATTGAACAATGGATTGCTTGTGGATCCACACGACCAGAAGGCTATAGCTGATGCACTTCTGAAGCTGGTTTCAGAAAAGAACCTGTGGCATGAGTGTAGGAAAAATGGATGGCGAAATATTCATCTCTTCTCATGGCCTGAGCATTGCAGGACATATCTCACTAAAGTGGCTGCTTGCAGGGTGAGACATCCACAATGGAAAACAGACACTCCCACGGATGACATGGCTGTTGAGGAGTCTTATGGCGACTCTCTAAGGGATGTACATGAGTCATCACTTAGGCTTTCGGTGGATGGTGAGAAAAGCTTGCTTGGTGGTTCCCTTGAGTTTGACCCAGTCGAACTAGAGAAGGTTGGAGCTGGAAAGAGTGACCCAGAGCTGCAAGATCAAGTGAAGAGAATCATGAGCAAGATCAAGAAACAGGCACCTGAACCACAGGGTGTCGACAGTGGCAAGAAGCAAAGTGAGGTTTCAGGATCTACCATTAATAAGTATCCTCTTCTACGAAGGCGGCGGCGGCTATTTGTTATAGCTGTTGATTCTTATGACAGTAGTGGCGCTCCTGATAAGAAGATGCTGCAGGTAATACAGGAGGTGTTTAAGGCCATCAGATCAGATTCTCAAATGTCGAAGATTTCAGGCTTTGCTCTCTCAACTGCCATGTCCATTTCAGAAGTTCTTGCCTTATTGAAGTTAGTAAAGATCCCTGCAACAGATTTTGATGCTCTTATATGCAGCAGTGGGAGTGAAGTTTATTATCCAGGCACTGCTCAGTGCACGGATGCAGAAGGAAAGTTGTGTGCAGATCCTGATTATGCCACACACATCGATTATCGCTGGGGATATGATGGTGTGAAGAGGACATTGACAAAACTGATGAACTTTCAAGACGGTAAGGATAATAAAGCATCTGAAAAGCCCACTGCCATCATAGTGGAAGATGCAAACTCCAGCAACCCTCACTGTGTTTCATTCATGGTCAAAGATAAAACCAAGGTAAATTGTAGAAAAATCTGGTTTCATGTGCACAATTGGTATCTGACATATAAGATTACTACCCCAGGCAAAGCGCGTTGACGATCTTCGTCAAAAGCTCAGAATGCGAGGACTCCGATGCCATCTCATGTATTGCAGGAACTCTACAAGGTTGCAGGTTGTTCCTCTGCTGGCATCTCGATCTCAAGCATTGAGGTAGGAAAAATGCATCTCCATTGTGTGTATGTATGTAATATGCAATTGCATCAAAATTGTCATTTTTAAGTGCAGATTTTAATAACCCTCAGTTTTCTTTTCAAAAGGTTTGACATTGTTGATAATTTGAAACTTCAATTAGGTTTAATAGACTTGTTAGAGGCTGCATATATATCTAGAGAGTTTCAGTATCAATGAGCTAAACCAAGAGACTGACTGCAGGGGCTAAACGACACTTGCCTATTTCTAATCTAAAGTGGTTTCTGGGTTATGGTTTATGCTGGGATAACATTTCAAGTCATAGATCCTTAATGAGGTTGACCGAGAAAACTAAAACCTTCTAAGCAGCTTCCCTGCTGAAAATTATCTAGTAGAGCATGCATCAACCAATTAATTAATGGGTTCATGTCGATGAATGTGTGTAGGTACTTATTTGTTCGATGGGGCCTTAGTGTTACAAATATGTATGTGATTCTTGGAGAAGGAGGTGATACAGATCATGAGGAGCTCATATCAGGAAACCACAAGACTGTGATCATGAAAGGGATTGTAGAAAAGAGCTCTGAGGAGTTGCAGAGAACTGCTGGGAGCTACCAGAAGGAAGACATAGTTCCAAGTGAGAGCCCACTTATTGTATATACTGACCATGGAATTGTTGCAGGGGAGATCATGAGTGCACTAAAAGAAGCAACCAAAGCTGCCTCCGGAATGTGAACGATTAATGAGTCAGTAATTTTGCAAATAAACAATGTCTTTTAACTTATATTCGCAATCAGATGCCCTCACATTGAAGTTTATTCATGATATAGGTATGTATGTGAAAAGAAGTCAGTTCTCATGAACATAATGAGATGTGACTTGATGTTCTTTAAACAAATTACTTTTTCTATAGCATTACTAGCATCCCAATTTGCAAATTAATCTTAAGTAGGTAGGTTATGAACTTCTCTTTTGAGTTTCTTGGCTTGTCTGATATAGGTGGCTGCACTGAAATGATCAAAAATAGAAAACTGATTGAAATTTGATCATACTAAATAACAGTTCTGATTCCTTATGATAACATAGCTCTTTTTCAAATTGTATTATCTTGTTAAATTTGTTTATATTCATATATATAATAATTATACAAGTGGTGTTACATTTGTTAAAATACTTTTTTAAAAAATAGATCCTGATTTGAACCCAAAATATACATTCTTTTGAACTGTGACCTCTGAAACATGGGAAAGTGTAATTTTTTGTTGCATGTTGTACATAATTGACCATTAACATTGGAAAATTTATCTGATGCTGAATAAGCAAGCAATATGCCTTCTCTTCACTGAAGAAACTGATAGTTAGCAATGCAGATGATCATGAATTGGTAGGCAATCACCACAAATTCAAATTCTATGGTTTTTTGACAATCCTAATATCAGATCTCATAGAAATACTAAAATAGACCCAAAGCAAGTGCTAACTTTTCGCTGTTGTATCCTAATGAATTCTCCTTGTCCTCTTCCTCAATGCAATGAACTCGATCATCTCCTTGTTCCTCTAACTCCCCATATATCTCCTCATAGTGTGGCTAAGATTGATCATCTGCAACAAAATGATGAGTATTTCCTCCACCTCAATGTAACTCGATCTTCATGTTGGTTCTTTCTTTATTGGTATCATAAGACTTATAGCCTACAATGTACATGTTCAAAAGGATAATAAACTTTATCTTTGGTAGCGTAATATTTATCAGATTCCTGTTTTCCTCCATGTAATAGTCACTGTTCAAAGATTAGTAACCATTCATGATTTACCTCTTTTTAGATAATGAAAGATTATCCTGGAGGAACCGTCGAGGTGACGATTTCACCATTGCCACCAACAAAAGGATAAGATGGTTTTGTCTAAGCTCAAAAAGCTTTTCTGCAGCTAATTTAGCCACTTCTGAAGCCCTTGATCCGCCTTCCCAGAGTGCGAGCACACCTTTAATTAACAAATTATATTATTATTATAATTATTAAAATAATTGTTATATTATTAATTAGGCAAATAAGTTTTATATAAATTTACTTTACCTTTAATATTTTTGATAAATTTAATTTCAAAAAATAATTTAATTTTCTACTTTTTTTATTTTTTAAAAAAGTAGATTTTATTCCTCCTAATTTTCTTTTTCACACTAGAATATTTACGTTTATCACTAAAAATAAAATTAAAAAAAAAACGCGTGATATAAACGCCAATAAGAACAACTGGCCGTCATATTCTTTTTATTTCTCGCTGATTCCTATTGGCGGACGCGAAAGCAAATATAAATTGCGATTTTGAAATCCGCCCTCTTGTGCAGAATAAAAGGCCCGGTAGGGAACTCCGCCCGCCGCGCACCACTCTTCGCCCTCCGATTAAATACGCCGCTTCAGCTCCCCGAAACCCTAAATCGCTTTCCTTTTTTTCGATCCGGTCGATCGCCGAGAGAGGATGTCGGGGACTGGAAACGAAGAAGACAAGAAGCCGATGGATCAGGCGGCGCACATCAATCTCAAGGTCAAAGGGCAGGTTGGTTTGCTACCGCTTCTCCGATTGTTCTTCCTCTTGTTCTTGTCTCCCTGGTTTGCCTGTGATTTTTCTTGGTATGTTAACGGCGTCTATGTTGATTCTCGATTGTGGTTTTCTATTCCCTCGATTGATGAGGAAGATATTTGACTGTTTTTTTTTTAAAAAAAACTCTTACGGTAATATATATTTTTGTGAAGTTTTCTTACTTTTTGCAAACAGCGCTGGTACTAGGCTAGGAGGCTTTAGTTCTGTGCTGTTGGTTTTTGCACATTGTGAGCTCTAGGTTTCTATTAAGCCTCAATCGTGGCCCGCCATTTATTCTTGAAAACACTAAAAGCTAATGTTTTTTTATACGTTTATAGCCAGCATTGCTACTGCTCGCTTGTTTTAAGGATTAAAATTTGGTTATTTTATTTACTTTGTTTGAAACAAAGGAATATATTCACGTTTCCCATTTTCTTAATAATTAATAATGGGATATTGACGAGGAATAGGCATTAAGTGATGATACATAAAATGAGTTAACGGAGATAAGTTCCAAGGTAAAAAAAATAAAAAGGTTTAATCATCTCTCAGATAATTTTTTGTGTGATGCTGAACGTATTAAATGAAGATTGGAAAAAATAGCTATGAGGCTTAAGTTTCTCCATGAGAAGGCATATATAAGGTTCTATGGTACCTAGAAGGTAGCTAATGGATCAAACAACGAATTCTCTGGTACCAGTATAAGTTAGATATTTTGATGTGTAAGGAAAACCTCAGCCTTTGGAGTGAGATTTAGGGGATGACACTTGCGCACGCCATATGCTTCTCAGAGATGGTAGTAAATGGAGGAAAACCGCCTTAAACTTTGTGAAGGATGGAAAAAACAGATGAAGATTAATGAAAATCTTATGCTTATCATTTACAATAAAAAATAATAAATCGTGACTAATAGAAGGTTTTTGTAGATAGAAAAAATTGAATGAATTTAGAGCAATGGTGTATAATGATGAAGGGAGAACATAGGAAAAATCTAGTTAATGTTATTGAAATGATTCAATTAATTTGACTATTATTAGAAATGATTGAATTTTTTATATAGCTTTGTATAGAGCTCAATAGCGGGTTTAGACTTAAGTCCAAGTTGTTGGCCCCAAATTGATATTTGTCTTGTTCAATAAATCTAGTCCCATGTTTATGTATCCTGATTTTTTTTCCTTTTCACTTTTCAAAATGAAAAATTAAAACACTCCGACAGCTAAAAGGTTTATATAGTTCTGCTAAAATATGTCTCAACTTATTGAGTTTCAATAACCATGTAGAACTTTTGAGCTTACGGATTCAATTAAAGTGATGCTGCATACGTGACCCATTGTACTATGTCATTTCATTCATTTTATCTTCTTTAGTCTAAATTTTAAAAAGGTTTACCTTCTTAAGATTCTGTCTTGAAGTTCATACTTCCTTGTATTATTTTTATTTAACTTATTTGTTGGCTTAGAGAGCTTATTTTAAAGGCTTTATCATCCCATTGTTAGATTTAGTTGTCTACTTGATTTAAAAGTTGGTAACTTTGACAAATGAGCCTGATATTGCCTCAGTAATAATTAATATGACTCTAAAGAGGACAAGCAAAAGTGAGACATATTGTCTTACACCGTTCTTATGTTCATTATCTCATAGCATCAGATCAAGATTGTGATGATGTTGACAACCCTTCTCCTTTATCCATATCTGTTTAGGAAATAAAGGCTGTGTGAGTTTTGGTTTATTTTTTGCTACATCAATCTAGTATTAAAGCTGAGCACTTGATTTGGTGTTTGATTCTTTTATTTTCTCATTCCCTATTTGTTAACCCTATTGTCTATCCAGCCTTTTGCACTAAACATCATGTCGGTATTGGACAGACTCAGATTACCTTGCTAAATGTCTACAATTGCATTTTTTCTCTTTGAAAATTACTTTTTTAAATTTATTTGTTAATCAACATCTTCTGCATTTGAATTAATTTTCTCATAAAAATCATGAATATTCTAGTTCATTATCTATTACATTGATAAACTCATCATTAAAATAAAAAACATCTTATAAACGACCTCTTGTTCAATTAATCCATCTTCTGTTATATCTATTCATAGAATAAACTCATCAATCCAAAAAAATCTTCTTACCCTTGGGTATTATATTATTTTACTTAATAAGCACCATTATTTGTGAAAACTAGATTAGACTATTCTAGTAGTTTCAGAGAATATTATTCTATATATGCATATAGATCCATAAACAACGTGTAGACTCTAAGTTTTAGTGGCTGATTGGATTCTAATGTATTTTTTGGTAAGGCAGTTGCTACAATGATAATTCTAATCAGTATGCTATGAATCATATTGAATGAGTATGAATTTGTTGTAGTTGCTAAGGAAATTTTGTAAACTGTTTAGGACCACTATAACATGATAGGAGTAGAACCCATGTGATGATCCAAAATGAAATGACAGTTTATTGGGAAATGTGTTTTACCATAGTTTAGTGATCAACTACATAAAAAAATTATAGATCTAAATAGCATATTTTTAAGTGTGGCTGAATATCTAGCTTGATAGTTTACACAAGTATTGTGGCATTAAGGAAGAGCTTTGCTGGACTCATTTTCAGTTGTTAGCAGATTTATGCCAGAAAATCAAGGAGAAGGGAAGTATTTTCGTTTACTTCAATTGAGGAAGCTTATCATAATGTTCTAGTTATTGCAAAAGCAAATATATATATATTACAAAGTGGTAGAGAGTGAATACTATTATATAAATTTTACAAAAAAAAACTCAAGTTCAAAAGTATGGATATAGTTATCAAAAACTTATCACCAACCTTGTTGTCTAGCTAAACCATTTTTCTCTTGATAATGAAATGAAATTGATATAATCATAGGACCTAACTTATGGCACTGATCATAAGGATCAATTAACCAAGTTCTTTAACACTAGAAAACAAATTCATACTGATGGCACTAGGCAATAGGTCCAAGACTTGGCTGCTTTTAGTTTGTTATGGGTCACAGCTTGTAAGTAGCCATGCAACTATGCTACTACAACTAGGTGAACAAAATTGAAGTTGATAAAGCCATTAGGCGAGCTGTTTCAGTCAGACTGATGGAACATTGACAAGTACAAAGTCATGAGTTGTAAGTTGTCTTCTCCTTTTCTACGTTCACAAAAATACACTAATATCTTCAAAGATTTTTATGTATTGTAAACAAAAAGTCTGATGAAGTCCCAAAAAGTCTGATGAAGTCCCAAGTCATCCAACAAAGTTGCTTGGGTTAGTCAAAATCCTGTGTTTTTTTAGTCTACTGAATTGGAGTCTATAATGATATGCTGTCATATTGAACATATTGTTCACATCCTCGGTTAACTGTATGTCATCCGTCCACCCTGTTTCTATTGCTATGTCAACTATGAGAGGAAGAATGCTTGTTCTTACAACTGCTTGATTTAACCTTTGCCAAACTTAGCATGACAATTGTAAGTCCAATCAACAAATATTTCCGTCTTAGTCTTACAGGCAACAATTCTTCTTAATTTTGTTTGAGAGAGACATTTCTCGATTGAGGTTGTTCTGGTTGTTCTACTCTTGTTCTGTGGCAAAAGTATCGCTTGATATATCTACTGTGTTGATAGTGTATCCTGTTATTTGCAATCTGGATTGTGAATTTAGTGTGTGTTGATTGGTTGGTACATACCAAGACCACGAACAAAGCTTTCTAACTGTTTATGCATACCGATATGGTGCAATAGAATTGTGTTGGCTGGTTCATTTCTACTACGCCAAAATAGGAGGCCATCTTGTTATTTTATCCTTGAAAATATCTTTATTTTCATGTATTAAAGTTAATGGGAGTTTCATCAGTCCTTGTTTTTCTTTTTCCTTAATTTTTCCTTAGGATGGAAATGAAGTCTTCTTCCGGATCAAGCGCAGCACTCAGCTGAAGAAACTCATGAATGCCTACTGTGATCGCCAATCTGTGGATTTCAATTCCATTGCTTTCCTGTTTGATGGCCGTCGGCTCCGCGGTGAGCAGACTCCAGAAGAAGTGAGTAGATCATCACATGTTTTTCCCCATCTAGTTTCTCTCTTCGCGTCTTCTTCACTAATTGTTTTTTTCCTTTCTAGCTTGAGATGGAAGATGGCGACGAGATCGACGCCATGCTGCATCAAACTGGAGGTGGCCTTCAACCGTAGAGGACCATTTTGGTTCTTGATTTTGCTAATAATTATGACTGTAAACTAAAATGGTGGACCAAATGCATATATTTGCTAGCTACATGTTTTACTTGCTCAAGTCAAGTGATGATGGTGAAGCTTCTATTACTGGTACCATGTTACCACCGCACTCCTAATCTTCTCTATTTTGAATCCTTATGTTTTCTTGAAAAATTATGTTTGCCTTATTTTCAGAAACCCTAAACCCTAAACCTTATTTTCAGAAACCTATCATCATGGTTTGTTCTATTTGTCATTTGTGATTGAGTACACAAAATATTACTAAATTATTTATTTGAGAATAATTTAACAAAACTTGGGTTTTGTAAAGAATATAGTTTATGTGATAAAAAATGTAATAGTTAAAGCTCTTTTATAGAAGGATTTGAAATATTGCTTATAGGCTGTAAGGTAGCATAACATTTGATTCTCGATTGGAGTTTGTTCATTTTCTATATGGTGGAAAAATTATCGAAGTAGTCGTGTTTGCAATCCACAACTCTAGTATTCGAGTGGAGCATGGCTTTCTACAAGGAATAGTTGAGTCTACAAGAGATACCTGAAATATAAAAAAATAAATCCTTGAGATTTAACAAATCTCTACAAGCTTTTTAGAGTATACAATGAACCAGCTATTAAGCAAATTCGTATTCAAAATGTATATAATTCATGAATAAAGACCTTGAGATTTAACAGCATCCTCCCAAATGTGGGGGTGCAAAGTATACTGAATATCTCAAACAAGAACAATTCTTTCATGTGGTACGCCTGGGAAAACTTGTGGCACCAAGAAGCCAATCCACCACATAGTTTCATCTCAGCAGAGTTACGAATGCAATTGGTCGCATACCAACAGCGCATGAGAATCCTTATGTCTGCCTGCCCCATGGATTGCACACTCCAAATGGGGCGCTTGTGTAGTTCCCAATGTTTTCGCCTGCTTCATGAGGATTTTCGAAAGCTTAAAATAATGGACAATTACATCTTCTCGTAGAACAGAATGTAAGCTTCAGACTGAAGGACTTCAGACAATGCAGCCTCTCTTATGTGCACATCACTAGCATAAAACCAAGAGGTTGAATTTACATCCTTCCTCGCTTTCCCGCTGTTCCTTTGACCTCGCACATATGCAATATAATGGCCGCCAGACATGCCCCCAGAGTGTACGACCACCCCAAATAGGGAGTAGCTGCAGTTTTCTTTTTCCTCGCACCTGAAAGAAGAAACAAGCAATCGTTAAACGGATATGTTATTAGAACACAACATTCTACATCTTGTTTTGGTTTCATTTTGTACAAGTACATACAATCTCATATACAAATAACCTCCATCTTGGCAAAAGGAGAAACGCTCGTCACCAGCATCCCCCTACCAATCCGTCCCAGGACCAACAGGTAAATCACGGGTGGCTACTAGCCTGAACAATAACCAGTGCATCGGAGAAGGTAAGAACCTGATAATTAACTATAATTTGACTCCCGGACCTCATGATGACAACGTCCCATGTACTAGCCAACAGCCCGTCCCGAGGGAACATAACCTCCGTCAATCATGATCATACAGGCACTAAGTAACTAAGCATATGGTTGTTCCTAGTTTTTAATTTAAACAGAGCTGATATTATCAAACTGCAACATATTATTCTGCAACGATAAAGGTGGTATCACACAATAGGAAAAGCAAGCCACTAGAACTGTTAGATGAACAGATTACACAAGAAGCATAACACGAAGCGTAAGCATTGTAACAAACAACTATATAAGCTCTTCGAAGTTTCAAGTTATAACTAGAATGTTATGTAATTCCACTACTCACTAATCCAAGTCTTGTACAGCATCTCTGTTATTGTGAGTCAGGAATTAGGCTTATGCTTTTCATCTCAACCACTGAGACCATGCTCTCTTCTGATACACTTTTGCTTCCTTCCTGTCAAAGTTATCCTTCCAAAACTATATGGATAAGAGAGAAGCGGAGAAAGAGGGGTAGTTGGCTGGTAACCGAATTTCTTCGACAGAGACCAAGATATACATATCTTAACCTTTGCATCTTTAGATTCCTTCCACTAGAAGTAAACATGTCCATGGATCCACTTGTTTCTCACCTTATCTCTATCTATATATATTGAAAATAAAATGCTCATGCAACAGCTGAACAAATGATATTATAATAATTATGAAAAGGGCTATTGACATTTGACAATTTTACTTCAAGACATAATTCCTAGCAATTTCAACAGATCATTTGCAGATATTTTGCCTTGTGATATCTTGTAAGTGGGTGAGAGTACTTGAGCGGTGCCCTATGAAATTATGGCAAAGAGAGAGAATCTGGAATTCATATGTGCTGGGTCTAGGACAAACTGCAACAATTGCAACTTTGCTGCCTTCCTCTCCACTTATTCTCATCAATTCTCTTTATCACCTATTCGGTATGAATCTACACATTGCAATGCGCTCCTTTTTTTTTCAGTCAATACAAAACAAGACAACCTTGGGACCACCTCAAAACCACCTTGATATCTGCTGGTAAGGATGACACTCTTACATTTTGCCTGTGCCAGTACGGTGCTAATTTCAATTAGTCAGAGAAATGAGATGTTTCACTTGTGCCATTCAAATTGCATGGTATTTAAATCCATGATGACAAGGTTGACATGATATAACCAATGTTTAGTAGAGCAGAATGAGTATGAAGTCGTCAAATAAATAAAAGTGATTTGCATAGCATATATCCAAATAACATGCAATCAATGTCCTTAAAATACCAAAATTAATTAATCTGCAGTAAGGGATTGCTAGAAAGGACAAAAGGTGTTGGATATCGATATATATAGTTTGTTGGAAAACTTCTTGTTTATTTGAATTATTTATTGTTGCCATGACTTGGTTTCCTATCATTTCAATGTCACTAAGTGCAAGTGTGGTACCTTAGTAAGTGAAAACTACACCCTAGGAAAGGCTCATTCTTATAATTTATGCTGAATACAAACTATGAAAATATAAATTAATCACTATACCACTTGAAGAATAATTACTCTGGATATCCAAAAAAACATTATCTATCAAGGTTCAACTTTCTAGCTAACAAGATCTAGTAGAATCACCATAAGCATGAGAAAATAAAATGAGTTACAGAGATCAGTGCTTAAGCATCAGATATGGATTTCTACTCCCAAGATTCCAAATGAAAAAGTAACATTGGCGGTATGGAAAAGAATTTTTTTTTTTCTTTTCAAATAAAATTTACCTTGGATCCAGATATAGCCTCAAATCAAGTATCTCTTGAAAGAGAACATGGCCTCTCAATTTACTAAACCGGCCACGAGCATCTTGACTAAATCTCTTCAAATGTATTGTCAAAATAGGTGGTATTTTGCTGATTAGAATCCTTTTAGTTGCATCCCTCTTAACCTTCTTCTTTGCAGGCTCTTTTTTTTCAACCCTTATATCTTGGGCTGCACAACTTTGACCTGACAGATTTGAACCCTTTTTGCTTAAATTAATTGCAAGTTTGTCATTTCTGCAAGGATTCGTTAGGTTCTCTCCAAAATCATGTATGGAGCTAGTCAAAGTAGCTGCTAGAGCTTGCCCACTAACTTGAACTTCTTCCTTAACACTAACAGTTTTGTCACTCTCAATTTGCTCAAGCCTCGAATTGGCAAATTCCTGATTTTCAGTGATCCCATTTGGTTTATCTATTTGATCATGCAATATATAGTCTGGTAAAACATTGTCGTTACCAGCAGCTTCATTTTTAAATTTTACTTCCTGTGAACTGCAACCAATATATGATTTATGTTCAGAATTGCACTTTTCTGAGAGTAACTCAGTCTCTGCACTGACTGATGCTGTCCCTCTGTTTCCTAAATTGCTAAGACCAGTTGAATGGAGATCGCTAACCTGATAACCAAGAGAATTTTTTTCAGTGGTGCATTCATCCCCTTCATCTTGAAGCTTCATCATATTTGTGTTGCCTAGTGTTGGTAGAAGATCATTCTTGCATGGCTCATCAGTAATCATATCGCTTGACAAGGCCTCAGAACAGTGCTCGCAGTACCATGCATGTTCATCAGACAAAAGCTCCATGTTGGTAAATAATGCTAGACAACTTTCAATAGAAACGATATTTTCACTATTATCCACTTCCTGATTAGTTTCACAACTGTTATTGGCCCAGAGAGTCACAGGTGCCTCTTCAGCCATGCCAGTGTCAGTCTTGAGCTCTGAAGTCACCTCTGGTTCATTAAATAGGTCGCCAAATCCATCAAATTCAGCTTCTGCTTGTTCAGAGTTAGCAACAACAGCTGCCTGCACACTTTGTTCCTTCACTGAATTTCCAGAGGGTGACTCGTTATCAGGACTATGAGAAGAAGTCACACCAGTCATGACACCAGTGGTGCAATCTAGTGCTTCATAAGGAAGTAAAATAACTCCAGCATCATGCACACATGAAGACGAAGTGTCATTTCTGCTAAAATTATCAATGTTAGAATCTGAAGAAACTTTCAGCTGTATAGGGGAATCGTCTACTTCTGAACCAATGGAAATTTTATTTTCATTCTGGGATAGTTGACTGCTATCAGGAAGGTTAGAAGATTGAGTAGCCAACTCTAAAGCATCTGATGTCATAGTGGGCTCTGCAAGATAATCCATCCACGAGGAACCCTCTGCTTCTGAAGCAACATCTAGTGACGTTTCTGGTATAGCAGTGTCCCAGTTATTGTCTTCTTCTGTTTTGGGTGGATCAGATGACTCACAATACTCCACCGAGGAAGTATCTCTTTCTTCTGGTCCATAATGAGGCATGATAACAGATCCTCTAGCACTTGCCTTTTCTCGAAATTTCCTACTTTTATTTCTTTCTTTTGGAGGTGGCTTTCTTTTAGGTGGAGGAGGTGGAACTTTCTTAGAAGTTGGCTTCTTTGAAGGTACAGGTAGTGATAAATCTAGGAATGGCTCATGAACTGTAGAAGAATGCCCACATTCAACACAACGCACCGTACTAGATAGCTGGCCACCAAATATATTATCAACCAAAGTGCTCTCCAAATTTGGAGAGCCTTGACCACTAGAGTCCTGTTCTTTTCTGGCATTTCTTTCTTCAGCATGCAAACCATCAAGCAAGCATCGTAGCAATTCATGGCTGTCCTGCTGCTGGTAACCTCTAAACTGTGGTGCTTTAAAACATATACATCCAAAAAGATTCTTTGGGTTCAATACACCTTTCGTAGTTGCCCCAATACTTGTTTCACTGAAAAGTTTCTTCAATGCCATAGTAAGTGGTCCAATAGGCCTGTTCAAGCTCACCATGAACTGTCTCAGCAAATCTATGGCCAGAAGGTTCTGCATCACTGAATTAAAGAAACAAGTGTTTCCTAGATTCGATAACCCTCTTATCACATACCCCTTTCCATCCTGCAAGGTCAAAGGCTCAGGCTCTGAAACTTCAACCCTCTTATCATCTCCAACTGATTTAGTCTCTCCTGCATCAGCCAAGACATTTGGCAACTCAATATGGATCGCTAGATTGCATGAGAAGCACCAGCCGCTGCTGGGCTTGTCCAATCTCACCATGAGATCATGGTGCTCCTGCTTCGAATGCCTGCGGGCATGGCCGTACGGCACCGAATCATTCACTGCTCCCCCACAAAAACAGCGATTGCAATCCAAACAGATCCAAAAGAGATGCACCTCCCTCTTTTTCTGTGGCTTACCCTTCTTACCCCCGCCCATTCTGGCAGGAGAATCATCCCGGCAGTCCTCGCAAGCGGATGCAACATTGGATGACGAAATTCCCAGAAGAACCTGATTCAATTGGACACTTTCTTTATTGTAATGGCTACAGGATTCTCCATCCATGACATCCCCACCATCCGCATCCTCCTTGGGATCGCTTGCCCTCGGATCAGATTGGACGGATCCAGACGAAGCCCGCGGAGGCACTCTGCGAGGGTTCCGCCCTTTACTTTTCACCTTCTTCCCCATTGATACCGATCACGATCGTCAATCGAATATACAAATCCAGTAAAAAAAAAAAGGAGACAAATCGATCCAGAAACAAGGAATCAAAGAGCAAAATTTATTCCCCACCAGAATCTTGATTCAACGAACAAAAAAAAAGTCACAAATTTACCGAGACGGAGAGAAAAAGATCCGATCTCCGTGCGAGAAGACAAAAAATTGACAAGAGAAGGATCGAAATGGGATGATCCAAGGAGCCGGCGGAGAGAGACAGACCTCACGGCTGGTAAGCAGCGGGGAGAACGCACTCCGGCGAGCGCTTCCGCTCCCCCAGGTAAACGAACAGTGAACATAGGCGAAAGGGAAGCTTCGAGGGTTTTTGTTCGAGTGAGTGCGTTCCAATCCGGGTCGGAAGAGTCCGGGGATTAATCCGGCCCGTTTTGAAATGGAGGCCCGGCCCAGTCAATGGAAAGCCTTCTCGGCTACAACTGCTTCATCAGAATTATTATTGTTAATATTATTATTTCAGTTATCCATCTTCAGTGCAAAGCCAAACTTGTCCAGAAAGTTTTATTACAAATAGACAGGAAAGGAAATATAAAAACACAAATTAAAAACAAAAAACAAAAGTTTGATGTCACTGCTGCAACAGGATTCTTATACAAGTATCAAGAGAAACCATTTTGATGTTTCTTCTTTGATGTGTTCAATCCAATGAAGCAGCCATATCCTAAAAGGGCCAGAAGTCTTCGCCGCCAGGCTTCTTCACGAAGATCTGATTGTATTCCGGCCGTGAAGTCTGAAAAGGAAGTAGAAAACTGTCATTATAACTCAGGAACCATATTCGATGCAAAGACACAAGTCGAACTAGAACTGAGATTGACAACACCGGGGCGAGCCTTGGCAGAAACTAAGCTAACTCTGTTAGTATCTGGATAGGTCCTAACACGACATCCAAACCTGATGTGTGGGTTTGAGGAGTGTTTCAGTTCTCTCGAGGTTAGCTTCAAATATCATAGATGTACTTGAAGGCATTATCTTGTCGATGACTCACATGATGAAGAACGAGAAGATGGCGGTTGAAGGTGCTTACCACTAAGCTGGTAAAGATGAAATGGTTGCCAAGATCAAAAAGTTGGAGGCATAGTACTTTTCATGTAATATCACTTCTTATTGGACTACTGAGTATTGCCTAACACCTATCGTCTACCGAGATTCGATAATTCAATGGTATGAACTCGATCATCTATTTGTACATAGATAATGAGAAGGGATGGCAATGTATCATGTACGTACCTATTTTGGTGCCTAATGTTGCTAGGATTACCAACACAAGTTAAGATAATTCAAGTTCCTAAACAGGATTACCAACACAGATGTAAGATTAATGACATAAAACAGACTCAAATGTGCATATTTATACTAAATAAAAACAAAGAACATACGAATAAGATATCTCAAATGGGAAGATGGACAATGCACCATCAGAGGCGAACATACAACATGTATAAATATGAAATCTCTAATGTGCATATTTATACCAATAAGAAATCTCACTATGCAAAAAAGAAATCTCATATGTTTTAAATGATGAAAAAGGTGAATAAGTATACCATCCTTTTTCACGTCATGTGCAATTGCTCCCCTCCCAATGAAAGAAAAAAGGTTCAAAAAATGAAAATACTCATCTAAGAGTAACATATTTGCTTGTTTTAGAAACTATGAAAAAGGACACATGGATGACGATTTTACATTTACTTTTTATTCTAAACCATACTAGGTATCTTACGTACTACTGTTGGTTTGCTCACATCCAACACTATATTAGATAATTTACTCATATATCTCAAACAATGATAACAACCATGAAATGCAAACTTTAAATGTCAAACTTTTGTTTAATGTCTCTCTACTTGATGTTACCCCAGCACCTGGACTAGGGATGATGTAGGCACCCCATTACTCATAAATCTCCTTACACTTCTCACAAATTGTTGCGCACGCTTATAACCAAAAATCTATATACACTATTTCTTTGAGTCAATCAATGATTTTTTAGATTACCATCTTCATTGTATGTTCATCTGTTTTTTTTTTGAATGACCTAGGCAAAAATATTATTTCAACAGTGTTGAAACAATAAAATACATGAAGAAAAACAAAAGAAAAAATATCGGTAGGTACAAATTTCTGCTGGTGTGATTTGAAGATAGCCTTTTTGAGAGCCATGCCTGTTATAATATTTAAATAACAGATGTCTCATGGAAAGAATTATGAAAAATATGGTTATGAAAAAGTTGTATAAGAAGTGTTGGATCCAGGGATGAAGGAAAAGCTGTAAAATATGGAACTGTATATGTTAAAAAGTTGAATACCAAATGTTGGATCCGGGCATGAAAGAAAAGCTGTAAATGCCAAGACTAATCTTCACTATTTACCCACTTGTATAAATGCTGACTACTCGCTTCTCTATTTTTTTAGTTACTCACATTCACGTTGTGCTTCTGCTCCAAGCATGAGAGAGGAAGGTTTCTAAGCTTGTTTATTTTTTTTTTGAAATATCCCACACTTCCAATGTTGTCATTTTACCCCCAAACTTTAAAAAAGCACTATTGAAATGCCCCTTTCACCATTAACAACTTACGGAGTGAATATTCATGTGCACCACTTGGCAGCCGCATGCTGATTTGCATATCAAAGATTTTGATATTTTGAGCTTATCAACAACACTAGAATACATTTCAAAAAAATTCTTGCCTAAACCAAATCAACTTGAGGTGGAATTTCTGATGGAAAAAATAAAAAAAAATTGGACACTTTGAGTTTGTCAACTCTACCAGAGAGACATATCAAGTTTTTTTTTGTCCTAAACACCTTATCTTAATGGAAGTTCCATTGGAAGATGATTTGCAAATCAACTTGTTGGCATTTATATATTCACAATTAAGGCTTTGCATATGGTGAGGGTTTAGACCTACATGCACTCAGGTGGAGCTTCAGTCAATGAAATTCTACTATTGGGGCATCAACCTATGTATCAGATGATACTTTTTTTGTAGACGGCAGCTTTAGTTACCAGGCTCACCCAATGTAAAAGGTGATAATTGATCATGACACAAAGATGATAAATGATGATAACATAAAGATGGATACTTACGACATTGAAGTGGTTTGATGTAGTTTTGCAAGGTCCCTAAGAAATCTTATCTTTGTCTTGTACATCTGTTTCTCTATGGTCGTGATATAGGAGGTTTGTGGAACCTAAGTTGTCAATGGTCAGCTGCTCTTTCTGTATGTAGAACGGAATCCTAGGCCGTGAAAATGGAAGATAATATTAAGCATATGTAACAGAGAGCCCATAGAAAAACATGTTTTTGACATGAAGAAAAGGAGAAACCCCGACCCTGGACCTGATACGAATACGAAGATCTAAGCTTTCCGGAGTCGATTTAGATCGTAGGAGCAACAGACACTACAATTTAGGGCATTTAGGTAGGACCACAGACTCACCAGATCTTTGAAAATTAGGAATGCGATAACGAAGAATAGGAAGAAGAGGATCTCGAACTCTGCGATCCGAACAAAGGAGAACACCGCGCTGACCGCCCTCGTCAGCAAGGGCTCCCGCCGGACCGCAGCTCCGCCGCGCCGCTGCATCAGAGATTGTTCGGAGGATGGTAAAACCCAGAGACCGTCACGGCTAATCGAAGGCCAGCGAGACGCGAAAGCTCCAAATATAACCATGAAAGAAGGGGAATTTACCAAAACACCCCTTTATTTTTTTTATTATATATACATATATTTATTATTAAATTAACCTAAATAAATTCTTATAAAATTAAATATTAAATTTTTTTCTTAAATATTTGATAATCCCAATCCCAATCCCAAGTGCGTTTGAGCTTCTTCAAAGATAGTGTTCGATAACGTTTGATTAATGTACATTTCTAAATTTCTTCATAGAAGTTCTTAATAACCCTATTGTTAGTCGTCTTTTTAACCACAATACACTTGCCAATGGTCATTCAGAAATCAGGAAACACAGTGAAACGTTCATTTGTCGAAGATGGTGTTCGATAACAAGATGAACTTATAAGGCTTTTCCCATCCAATTCGATAAGTCCTTTATCGACAATGTCGCATGTACAGTCTTTAACAATGAACCATGTTATTGTGTCAGCACCAATACAGTAATAACCGCAATAAGTTGGCAAAAGAATCATCAGAGCACCCACCTCGGTGACACCTGAACGGTGTTCCGACGAGGTCTTGGCATCTGCTCCGAGCTGTTCCTTTTCTTCATACTCGAGGAGACGGTTGGGCTGCAGTAATCGTGATTCCGTGGAAGTAATGCCGCCCCCGGTGAACTTGTTTTTCTCACAGGAATTATGGTATTCTGTTTCTGCAATGCTGCCGAGTTTTGCTTATCGCAACTCCATCTGCTATAGTCGACACAACTACGGCTCCTACCGACATTTTGGTACTTGGTTTCCAACGGGCTCGGTATGTTTCTACTTTCCATCGTCTCGGCAGAGTACATTGTTTCCTCCCCACTGTCAAACCCATCATCCAACATATCGATCGGAGATGCAGTGGACTGAACCTCACTGGAGCAGTCATTTTGCCAGTTACCAACCGGAGGAACATCATGACCAATGCCATTTTTACTCGATTGGTTCGTAGGTCTACAATCATCATCGGCAGCTTCCTCAGAGAGCGTGTGTCGAAGAGGTAACGGTAAAAGTATAGGTTTTGGAACAATTGAAGGGGCATCTTCAATCTTTTTCACTGAATCGCGAGATTGTAAGATTTCTTGATCTACAATTTGGGTCGAACGCAGATCCACCAGTGGAGTATTGTCATAAGAAATCTTTCCGGTAATCGAACTACTTGATGCAGGAGTATACTTAGAGTGTTGAACCATTTGTAATGACGACGAAGCATTGTCATTCTCCTCATTGGCTTTGAAGATCCGGCGATGTGTGAGAGTCGCACTGGAAGACTCACTGTGTCCACTCGACATCAACCTACTCAGAGGTAATTTCGGCTTGCTAACCTCGTCTAAGTTTCCTTCCCAATGCTGATGCAACCAGCTGCAAACAATCGGGATAGGAATTCCAAATTGCATAGGAACATCCATTTTCCATGACTTGGATGCTGTCGTCGGCGAGGAAGCAAGTTTCATAGGATCACACACCATAAAAGCTAGATTCCCTTGGATGTCAAAACCAGCAGATCCCGGGAACCATGTGACCCCATCAGTCGACAATTTTATGAGGTTATCGGTAGCTACTACTACTTTTCCTTCGCCAATTGCCAACTCTTCTTTATCTGTGAATCCTAGAACATAAACCAGAGTCCCAAGCTCGAGACTCGATTTGCAGCAGGTTTTCAGGTAGTGAGGCTGCTGCACCTGTGAGGATGAGTCGACATCCATAGTATCGATCCCCACGATCGTCAAATCAAGAATGGAACTTGTAACAAAGAATCTGAAAAAAAAGGTCAAAACAAAACATGGAAACTTTGACACATGAAAAAAAAAGGAAGTTATATCTTACAACACTTCATTTCTTAATAAAACACAAAGTGAACTACTAAAACACAGATTGATGCCGAATGATCACAAATAACCGAATTCAAGTTATGACAAAAGACAGCAACTTAAATCACATAAATATAGAGCGTAAAATAAGGTAAATGAGAAGAGAAGATATCATCAGTTATATATTAAGCTGTACTGACCTTAGGATCCTACATTATACAAATTTCAAGACGACTTGAACAATTGAATCAGAGCGACATGCGTTTATCAGACATACGAAACAATGTATCAGATCAAGCAAAATCAATGAATTGAGACACTAACTGAACCTTTTTAATGACAACTCCTCTAGCATTCCAACTCGATCATCAGATTATAAGTTCATTCCATAGTACATTCTTATTATGAGGATGGATTGATTATACATCTTTTTGATATATAAATAAGGTATAGTCTGACCTGGGCCTGTATGATATAACCGACCAATAGAAACACTCCAACACTCCATCATTGTCATATATTCCATATATCACATTAGATAGATGTCATATTCATGGAATGCGATTCACTTTCAAGATGCCTTGATACTAATTAAATATAAAGGTTCTGATGAAGTGAGGCAAAGTTAATGATGTTTAGAGAAGGAGGCTTTACAAATGAAACTGACAGTTTATCAACATAAAGTCATACTCAAAAGTGAATCCAAAATGTTATGTGGAAAGTACTCGAAAAGCATAAGTCGATGCTCCATGCCACAACATCCTCATCCTTTCTCCTCTAAAATGATGTTGCAAGAGGAGAAATTTCGAGAAAATTGAGCTGCAAAGGAAAATCTGAAGAATGAACCAAAAATTTGATTCAAAATAGAGAATGAAAAGTAGATTTTCCTAAAAGTTGCATACTTTGATCTACGAGTTGAGGATCAAAACTAATATCCACCAAGTAGCCGATCAAACTTGTCCTGGCAGAATTATGGCAAAGAGGGCTTTAACTTCAACATATCCTCTCATTGTGGTTGCGATTCGAAAGAATGATCCTAACTTTGGCACCAAGTTGAAAGGGGCGTAACAACTCATTCAGCCTAAAATAACTGGTCACTTGAGAGAAGGAACACTCCTCCAACTTCAGCACAGAACCACCTTGAACATTTCATCAAACAGATAGAGAATCACATAAACCTAAAATGTGTGTGTGTGTGTGTGTGTGTGTGTGTTTGGGGGAGGGCGGGGGAGGGAGTGATTGACCTTTGAGGAACAAGTCTGGCAGGGAGACGGCCATGGCAGAGGGAGACCTCGGCGACCTCCGCAGCGGCTACATTTGGGAGGTTGGCGTGAGTCGTGAGGAGAAGGTTGCGGTGGATGAGGAACCCGGTTCCTCTCACGCTTCCTCCTCCGCCGCCGCCGCCGACAGAAATAGCCGCCAAGGAGGGACCTTTGGATGCAAAAATGCCATCTTTGATCCTATCCAGGCTTCTTCCGCCCGAGCAAAAGCAGCACCGCTTCACCTCTCGCAAAACCCCCATCGCAAACTCCTCTTCTCGCCCCTGCGCAAATCTTCGCCGCCGACGCCGGCGGCGAATCCGGACCCCGGCCGACACGTTACGATTCAGATCGTAACGGTGGAATCGAGCATCGCTGTCCTCCCGGGAAAAGCGGAAGGTCGTATTTAAAGAGGACCGAGAGCTTGATATTCTCCTCCCCGCGTTGTCTGTGCCCCGTTGATTGCTTCAGTGAAGCGCACAGCGAGGAGACTAACAAATTGGGAAAAATCGGAGTGATCATATCACCACCTGATTCCTAGAATATTTAAAGATACCATTGATAGATGAGCTGGTTTAGCCAAACCCAACCTGTCCTACACTTTGCCTAGGGTGCTTTTTTGTGAAAGTGTTTACTTCTTTTTTATTTTTATTATTTTTATTATTACTATAAAATAACTTCGTCCGATTAATTTGAGAGTTTTCTTCTGTCAATTAACTCTAAAGACGGATTTAAAAGCTTCCGAGATGATGGTGTGATGATTAGATTCTGCAATAGTTAATCAGGGGTTTAAGGTTCGAATTTCAATTACGATGTATTGTAGAAAATTTTCTCTTCAATGAGAAGTAGGTCTTAGAATACTGATCATTTGAATGAGCCTCCATTAGCGCTTTCCGATTTATCCTGGTGGCCGGTGAAAAATTTCTGTGAAGTCGAGCCGGTTATCAGATCCGATATTATCCGATATGATTAATCATTTTTTTAAGAATTTCTCTCTTTTTTATGTTAATTTTTATTCTATTATTTCAAAAATTCATTATTTTTAATTTACATTATTAAATTCAGATATATGAGAGAAATATTATGAAGTTTTTAAAAATATATTAATTTTGATTTGAAATGATTTAAAAATATTTATGTCTATTAATTAATTTTAAATAAAAATAATTGAAGAACCTATATTATTCAAAAATTTAAAAATATAATATATTTTAAATCAGTGAAGTCTAATTAAGAATTTATTGATGATGATGATTAGCGAGTAAATTCTGAAATGAGCTGTGTAATTTTAATATTATAAACGTATAAATTCTGAAACACGAGCGGTTCAGTAAAATAAAATGCTGAATTAATAGATGACGGAGTATGGGATTATAAGGAATATTGCCAAACTGGCACGCAGGCAAAGAAGTCAGGTGACAAGATATATAACTGAGAATGGACTGATGATTGTGGCAATGAGAATGGACCGATGATTATGGAAAAAAAAATATCTCCGTTTATACGATTAATATATAAAATATTATTATTATAAAATTTGGAAATTAAATCTTGATTAATGGTCAGGTTTCTGTCATTCTTTATATATTAGTCATTGTTTGGATTAGCTAGATTAATCCTCGTGATTTACCTTTTCCGTATTGATTTTTAGACGGACTAATAGAGACGTTAGGGACGAGCGTTTCGTCTTTTGTCACTATGAGAATAAATTGATTATTTATTATTATTATTATTTTCTTTATGATTTATTTATTTTTTATTAATTTTGAAATGAATTGATGAAAATATTGAAGATGAATGTTTTAACTTTTTTACCACTATGAAAATGGACTGATTAAACGTATTGGATCCTTCATTCCTTCTCCGTATGCCTGTTGGATTGAAGAGTCGACCCATTGACATCGTCTCCAAAAGTCAACCCACGTTGACTATTTATCTTATTAAATAAAAAAATCAGGACTCCAAAAATTGTCAAGGGAACATGTCTGCTGCAGATACTTTACTACTTCGAGGCCCAAAATGACCGTCACATATTTTAGTCACATGAAGCCCGGCCCACAATAATGGAGGCCGGAAAACAAATATTATGGATCGTAATCATTAATCTTCGATTTTGTTCTACAAATGCCTGGAACTTCATATTTGTTTATGGTTGGATAATTTTAGTATTTGATTTCAGAAAGTATTCACTATTATAATAAACCTACTGATTTTACATCAGACCTGGATTTGTTATATATTTATGTTGATGCACAGGGCGGGGAGGGGCCAGAATTTTGAAATAAGAGGTTGAAAAATTAAAATCTTAAATTATAAATTATTATATTATTTTCAACGTAACATAAAAATTTAAATATAAATAATAAGTTTTTCTATAAAATCATCAAATCTACATAAATATTTACAAAAAATTCAAATATTAATAATACTATAATATACATAAATAAAAAAAGTATAATTTATACCAAAAGAGATATAATTTCAATAAAATATTATTTTACTACTCTATATCGATTTGTAGAGAAAAGAATTGTGATAAAATTTGGATAAGAGAAAATAATTAGGTGAATTTTAATCAAATTTTAGATCATATATATTTATATATAAATAAAAACTTGTGGATCTTTGCTGGACTTAGCACAGCCAAGCTCATACTTACCATACGCCCCTATTGATACGGTGGAAGAAATCTCACCGTAATTACGTGACGGTAGAAGTCCACCTCACACCAAATAGATCACATTGAAACTTTCTTTTCACTTTCTTATCGTGATGTGACTGACTCTGCGAAGAATAACACATGTCAAAAAATTCTTCAAGAATTTTCCAATGAAGTTCCTTTGATATCTAAGTCATCGTAAAACCCCGAAAATAATATAATAGAAAAAAGAAAGTGAAAAAGAATGGAGTAAAGGCGATGATGATAGCATATCAAAATAACCCTCCCCCTTACTTTATATAAGGAGAGAAACACAAGGACATTCTCATAGAGATAAGCTCAATGGATATACCTAGCGCCCTTGTAACCATTGTGCCCCTTTATATTATGGTAACTGTTGTGTCTCTTTGCGTGCTAAGAGGTCAGATTAATGATAGGTCGGGAAAGTGAGAGGTTGGACCAGCGACAAGTTGGGAGATCAGACTGCTTGATAGGTCGACAAGCGGGGAGGTCGGAAGGTTGGCATGTCGAGAAGTTGACAAGTCAAACTAGCTCGGACCAACTCAAACTGACTCGACAACTCAAGATGGGGTCACATAGGTGCATCCTATTTACCAAAAACCAACTAGATATCGACCGTATCTCGAGTCCCCCCTCTAAATCAAGTCAAGAAGCGATAGTCTTATGAGACTCGATTAAAGTGTTCGAGTCAACCGAATGCTGAAGTGGACTTTGTGAAACTGAGTTGATATGATAAAGAGCTGTAGGAAAAAGAAACAAAACATATTGAAAACTTAAATGAATACAAACGAACTTGGTGTGAAGATGTCAGCTCTAGAGTCCAATGAGGCTCGGACGAAAAACCTTATCTTTGATAGTTGAAATATAAGACGACTCAATCTATTCGAGACAAAGGAAATATCGAAGGTGATTCTGTCCCTGACAAAAGTTTTGTCAGAGATGACTCTATCTCAATTCGATAGAGTTTGAGTGGCGACACTATCTAAAATAGGAGAAGTGTCATAGGTAACTCTGTTCAAGAAAATATTATAAGACGATTCAAGAAACAGGAAAAAATATTGGAGGTGATTCTATTCCTAACAAAAGACATGTCAAAGGTGACTCTAGCTTCACTTGGAGGAGTTTAAGTGGTAATCATATCGAGATAAGGAAAATATGGAAGGCAACTATATCCCTAATATAGAAAAATAAGAGAAATATGGACTAACACTTCTCATAAAAAAATTCTTATAAAGAAATATTTAGGTTAGTAAAGTAACATATATGTTTTAATAGAAAATAGAAGAAAAAAAATAGAAGTAATTAATTTGACCCAAGACCCAAGAGATCTTTATCAAATGCAGTAAAAATAACCGTGATATCAAACACCACGATGAAAAGAAAAAATGACAGTTTTTTTTAATCTTCCCATCTTTTGATATCAACGTCTTTCGTCTTTCTTTCCATAGACGATTCTAAAATAATGCCATAGCAAAAATTTCACCACGAGGATGGAGCAATAGAAATTCACTTTGCACTAAAGAATTATGATGTCAAAGTTTTCTTCTCATTTTTTTATCGTGACATAGCCAATTCTGTGAAGAATAACATGTGTTAAAAGACTCGCTAGGAGTTACTCTCACGAGGTTCCTCCAATATTTAAATTGTCATGAAACTCAAAAATAGTATAATAGAAAGAAAGTGAAAAAAATAGAGTAAAGGTGATATGAGATATGATGATGATATGTTATCAAAAGAGTCCTCTCCATTATCTTATATAACTAGAGAAGTCTAAGCAATACACCTTAGGTAGAGAAAGATCAATGGATGCACCTCCTTAAAGGGTGCCCTTATAACCATCGTGTCTCTTCGTATTATGATAACCGTCGTGTCCCTGAAGCGTGCCAAGAGGTTGGACCAACGATGGGTCAAGAAGTTGGGAGATCGGACAAGCGGCAGGTCGAGAGGTTAGATCAATGAGAAGTCGAGAAGTCAGGAGGTTGGACTAGCGACAAGCTAGGAGATTGGACTACTCGATAGGTCGATAAACCGAGAGATTAGCATGTTAAGAAGTCGACAAATCAGACAAACTCGGACCAATTCAAACTTACTCAACAATTGACAATTCAGGATGGGCCACGTAGGTAGACTAAGAGCTAGCTAGATACCGATTGTATCATATTACCTTAAAACAAATCAAACCAAAAAAAAACATCAATCATGTTTCTCAGTACGTTTTCCTAAAATTTATAGATTCACCAAACTATTTTAAATCAGAATAAATAACATGACAAATGCAAGGAATTTACGAAGCTTCCATGCACTGCCCCAATGAGTCGACAAACAATATAATGGCACACAGCTCGTGGCTTTGCTTGAAGCAATATGTCAAAGCTCTTGTCTGTCACTTCTCCTCTGGATATTGCCATACAGCCTGTTGATAACGCGTAAACTGCCACCATGCCAAAATCATATATAAAAATTAAAGATATCCAACGATTGACTAACACCATAAACATGCACGCATTCGTTCGGATCATATTTGATCTCGATTGAAAATCGCATCAAAAAATAAATAATCGATGATATTTTAACGTAGTCACAAATCTCCTATATCGTTTTGAAAAAACTTCAAGCAGGGTAAATAGGAGTAGTCTGTCCGTCCTGTGGTAGTAATAAAAAAGATTTAAAAATCAGTAGGACTATTGAAGTTGATTTCGATCAAATTTCTTCGACATTTAAGTCAGTACATTCGATAGAGGAAAGAAAACAGTGCTGAAAAAAGAGATTCTCACCTCTTTGATATGTAGGGGAGGGGTCCTTTTATACTTTTCTTCTACCGCCTTTCATCTGTGTAACCTTAATGACAGAGGTGTGGGGAAGATTATACATTAGTAAGAGATATGTCACACCGTATCTCTTACGTATCTTTCACATGTGACAGGGATAGGGCACGTGCTCCACGAGGCATCTTCAGATCTAGTCTTTTCAATGTTCCTGATAATGAGCTTGAGCCTTAGGTATCTGAGTCTTGAATTACTTAGACTTTACCTGACCGAGGGTTAAGGAGACCATATACTGTTCTTTCGGTAGGAGAGTTGTTCGGGGTTGATCCCCTCGGGGATCGCCTGGTTGAAGATGACTTCGATCGGAGATAATCTCGGTTGTCGGCCTCCCGGTTGACGGGGAGGGTCTCGATCAGGGATTGCCCAGTTGAAGATGACCCTGATTGGAGATAATCCTGGTTGACGGGGAGGGTCCCGATCGGGGATCGCCCGATTGAAGACGACCCCGATAGGAGATAATTCCGGTTGACGGGGAGGGTCCCGATCGGGGATTGCCCGGTTGAAGACGACCCCGATCGGAGATAATCACGGTTGACGGGGAGGGTCCTGATCGA
>JBBUKS010498858.1:0-14497 GCA_038050645.1 Hedychium gardnerianum
TTTTTGATTGTCGGAGGAGTCTCCATTGCTCTGAATCACCTCCATCCAATTAGCAAGTGAGGTGCCTTTGAGCCTTGGAGGTGCTTGAGGTGCCTCCATCGGTTGGGCGCTTGAGGTGCCTCCGAGCATTGGGGGCACCTCCAGCGCCTGGCGGTTGAGGCGCCTCCAGCTACTCTGGGGTGCCTCCAGTCCTTTTGGATGCTCGAGTGATCTTTGGTCGCCAAAAGTTGAGCTCACTCGAACCTAACTTCGACCTTCTCCTCGTGCAAGCTTCCAACCCGGCTTCTCGTCCCTCGGATCGCATCCTTCTCACCTCGCGTCCCTCGGACCGCGTCCTTCTCGCTCCACTGGTATACTCTTTTACAACTTCTCGTCTCTCGAATGCACCGAGCTCGTCGACTCACTTCCCGTGACATCCTTCTCGTCCGTTGTATCTTCCGCTCAACTTCTTGTGTTGCTAACTTAACTTAACTTGGTTGATCACATCAAAACTACTTTGGGGTACTTATAATAGAAATTTTTTTCAAGTTGTATTAAGGTCTGAGACAAGGTATTTGCTTGGTTTTGGTTTAGTTTGGTTGTGGTTTGGCTTGGATTTGGTTTGGGCTAATTGAGCACATTGTAGTTAGGCTCAGAGTATTTATTGATTTAATTGATTTGTTTCGACTCAAAGAATAAAGTTTTTCCTATGTTTGATTCAGGTTTTACTTTGGGCTAATTGAGCAAGAGTTTCCTAAATTAGCTTCCAGTTAGTGGCAAGGCACAGGGGCTTTCTTGATCAGAACAACGACCACTTTCTAAGACAAAGCTAACTTAAAAATCTAGCTCTAAATAAACTTTAATACAACATCTTGATCTTACTGGTTTAGAGCTAGGTGAGTTAGCTTCAGCTAATTACACTTAACTAGATATACCAGGTAGTGTACTCCTTACCCAGCCTAGACATGCACCTAACCAAACTTTCCTAGCATACTATGAATTCAACTCGCTCTGATACCAAATTGTAGGATCAAACTCGACGTTAGAGGGAGGGGTTGAATATTGTTACAAATTTTATAAGCTGATAATTCCATAAATAAATAGATAAACAAAGTAAAACTAGCACAATGAAAATAAACATAGCAGATTATTAGTTAGCAGATTATCAGTTAGACCAAAAAATAGACAGGTACAACAATAATAAAAATATGATTCTTATTTTTTTATTTTTTCCTAGGTAGAGAAACCTTACAAAAAAAGAATCTAAAAATTAAGCACAAATTATAATAAAAAATGGAAACACAACAAAAAATAAAATTGTTACTCTTGGTGTTGCCGATCAGAAATAAGCCGAGGTTGCAGCATGTCGTTGTTGCAGCACAGAACGAATGAGAGCATTAGAGCATGAACATAGAGAAAGATTATGGTGAATTGAATTCTTATGTTGTTTTGAAAGATTTGCCTAGAGGCCCTTTTATATAGGCCTCTTTTGTTGCTGATGTGGCACTCTCCGGTAGACTAGAGCCTCCTCGGTTGCCTGGAGCCTCCCCTGTCGCCTAAATCATGCTAATGTGGCTATAACATCTATCTAGTAGATAACATCATCAGTATTCTTTGGTCGACCAAACTCCCTGTCGCCTAAATCATGCTAATGTAGCTAAGTTGGAGGGTATGGTCAAATCTCATCATGACCGCCTCGCTTGGGTCGCTAAACTTCATCCTCTACCGGTTGCCTGGAACCTGCTCCGGTAGCTCGTATGCTCACATTGCCCCAACCCAGCTACGGTCGCATGAACCATCCAACTTAACTCACCAAGAGTTATCATCAGTCAATAGCCCCAGACTCCTTCTGGTTTCCTGGAACAATCAAGCTTTGATTCTCTGCAGTGATTACATGTAATGAGTATAATATAAGATGTAAAGTTAGTCACACTTATTTTGACAAGATGTCCAACTCCCAATTGACCCATCAAGTTCGAGTTGCCAATCTACAGCTCCCAATTGCTTACACTTGGCTTTGTTTGTCAAGTAATCAACTCCCAGCTAACTTCACTTAGACTTGTCTATCAAACAATCAGCTCGCAGTCGACTCCACTTAGACTTGTGTCACCTAGTTCTCAACTAGGACTTTCTTGATTTATTCCCAACTAAGACTTAACTCCTGCCTGATTCCCAAATATAACTTTAGTTTCCTAGCTTTACTTACTAGGACTTTTCCATTGTCTAACTTTACTCATTAGGACTTTTCTGCTGCCTAGCTTCACAAACTAGGACTTTGTCACTGCCTAGCTTTAGTCACTAGGACTTTGCTACTACCTAGCTTCACTCACTAGGACTTTTTCCACTTGTCTAGTAACCTACTCATGCACACTTGACACCAAATTGTTATATGACAACAAATCAAACTTCAACCTTAGTAATACATAAAAATCTTGGGTTACATGTTGTGCTCCTAGCACCAACACGAAGATCTAAGATTTTGGACATATTTGAAGAACAGAAAGCCTCATGTTATCACCTTACATGGCCTACCCATGGCCCTAACCATAGTCGTGTACCAAACTTGAAGGCAAAACGTGCAAACAAAGCAAAATTGAGAGATATAGTGGCCAAAATGGGCAAGTCGTGCTAACTGGCATGGTCGTGTTCACTTCTTTCGCTAAGCGATGTTAGCCAGGTGTTGTTTAAACTGCAAGTGCATGACTAAGTCGTCAAGTAATAAAAATATCGATCCTCAAGGACTGTTGACTAAGCACTAGTGAGTCCACAAAATAAGTTATCTAAACAATCAAAGTTCGTGTGAAAGCTTGTGAACTAGAGTGAGAGAGGTTGGTTGTTAAGAGAAGAAATGGTTTGGGAAAAGCGATCCTAGAACTTAGGTTTCATTATGATGTTAGTTGATGATTCTATGGATTGTTCATCTCCCTACCACTATGTTTACATTCTCGTAGCAATTTTAACCAAATTATCGGTATGAACCCATGAAGATCACACCAGAGTGTTTACATCATTTCTATTCAATGTTATTAAGTAGAAGAGGTAATATACAAAGTTCGGTTAAGGTAACCCTCTATCACTAAGGGCCCTCCGGGCATATAGTCTAGATTACATAAGTCACTTCCTAACATTAAATTGGTGAAAACCCATTAAACACTAATTAGCTAATCCCTTATGGAGAATTAGTTCTCATTTTAAGATGAAGATTCTAGAAAGTCCGATTAAGGTAACACTTTGTCACTAAGGACTCCCAAGCATACAATCCAAAGTCTCCCCTCTAAATGGTGACTAATTCTTCACATCCACATGCATATATTTCACACACACATTCAATCAAACCTAAACAAGGCATCACACACATAGAACAAGTCATAAACACTTCATAGAATAAGGAAATTGGCAAATCCATAGTTAATACATCAACATCACATCATAATTACTCCTTAAATATTAGAATCTAGGAAATCTACTCCATAGAAAGAGGAATACAAACAAGAGACAAGAAAAGAAGCACTCTTACAATCCCAATTAGAGAAGAGAGAAAGAGATGCTTATCAATGCTTTGATGGTCTTCTTGGATGAATTCCTAGCTCCGGAGGTGGACGAATCATTGAAATCAGATTGGAAATGGACCTCGCAGGTTCACTTGAAGGGAAAAACTTTCCTCCCCTTGAAAAGGAGATCTTGAGTCCTTTTTATAGGTCCCACGGCCAATTCACCTCGCCACACAGTCATGCCTATGAGGCATGGCCGTGTCATGGGAAGATATTGGAAAAAGAAACATGGTCATGCCCCTTGGGCACAACCTAGCCATGGGAAACAACTAAAGGAATACACGGTTGTGCCTTTGGGCACTACCTAACCATGGTTTTTCCTAGATTCTTCAGTTCCACGGCTTGAAAAGATGCCAATCATGCCTTTAGGCATGACCTACTTGTGTAAGGTTATGGATTTATTGGGACTAGCTTATGAAAAAGCACGACTGTGACTATGAGGCATGAACATGTCGTGGGGGTTACTAGAGGTCTGGCTCAGGTCTCTTGAAAGATACGGTCATGCCTATGAGGCACGGGCATGTCAAGGCCAAATAAAGGCACAATTGTGCCTTGACGAGGCATGATCATGCTTGTTTGTTTTTCTCCCCAATCTTGCTACAATGTCCATTTTGCTTCATTTTAGCTCTAAATTGCGTCCTATCAATATAAAATACAAAAGCGAAGATCTCCAAACCAAAGGAGTAAAAGCATGATAATATAATGAAATAGGGTGCGATAATATCAATCATACTCCGTAAAATACAAGTAGATATGCAACAAATAATGTCTAAAAATATATATAATCTATGCACATCACACCCCCAGACTTAAACTTTTACTTGTCCTCAAGAAAACCCTATAATCTAGATTTTTTTTGTATAAATACCGTGTCATAATCCCTAGTGAATCATTTTAATCCTATCGTGTAGTTACACTAATGAGCAAGATAAGAAAATTATTTGAGTACGGCCTAAGTAGAAGTTCCCCGTGCTTAGTGCAATGAGTGACTTAACCTTTTCAAGTGTCAATCTCCAAGTCTAGTCAATTCATCATCTAACCGTGTTCCTCATGCTTCTGACGATAGACACTTACCTGTCACTCACAAAGTTCATCCCTCTCAAACTACACAAGGTCTCAACGAAATACTCGGTCTCAAAAAAAACATAATAGTTATTTATCTAGTAACCTAACTTGGTCTCAAAGGGGTAACTTGTTAGCTTTCACTCATAACAACTATCCTTTGTTCTCCTTATTTTTTTCAATGTGCATATTTTCTTTTTCAGCTAAATCTTTTTCTCTCGCACCATTTTTTTCGGGATACAAATTTTTTCCAATGAGTTGACATGAACCTATGTTATCTAGTAACCAAAATGTAGTTGAGAACTCACAAAGGAAAACAAGCATGCTGGTCTAGTTTTATGAATCATAACTATTTTCGAAAGTATCTACCATCAAAATCAAGTATAGTGTGAAGAGATCCTTAGAGTAGGCTAACACTCAAACTCTTCCAATAAAATCATTGCTCACTTCATGCTATCTATGAATAAGAGAAGATAGACTACATTGCCCAAACTCTTTTAAACATACTACCATGCTTTATCAGAACAACATGAATTTCTAGAACAAGCGTGCGAGTATCTTGCTATGACGAATAAACAAATAATGACATGATATATGATGCAACTAGAAAAATATATTATGATAAAAGAAATATTGGCATAAACAAACCGACATATATATATATATATATATATATCCCCCAGACTTAAATCTTTCATTGTCCCAATGAAAACTAATGTAGTGGAGGTTTGAAGTGAGAGAAGTTACCAAGTGATGCATGCCTAGCATTTAAGTCATTTATCTAAAGAAGTTTTTCCTCCATCTAGTAGTTTCTCTCCTCCTTATCTTTGAATCATGCAAAAATAATATTAGACAAGAAAAATTCAAGTAGGGGTTAGTTAAACTATAAACTATGAATGAAAAATAAGAAAAGAACTTGGGTTGCATCCCAAGAAGTGCTTGTTTTTTGTCATTAGCTCGACCTCATTTGAGTTCCAATTGGGAGCGCATGTTTTAAGGTAGTTGCACTCTCCTTATTATGTTCTCTAATGAGATATCATCTAAACCTCGCTCATGGAGGAGTAAGATATTTCAAAACTCTTTTGCTAAGGGTTCTTAGTCTCTCATCAAATATGCTCAACCTCAAGGGTTCATCATGAGATTGTCCATGTGATTCTTGTGCAAAATATATCCTGCCACCAACACCTCAAAAAAGAATTGGTTAGTAGCTTTAGATATATCAAATAAAATCTTACTATTATCAATCACCAAAGAGAGTAAATCATTGAACATGGATTTAGATATGCGTAGGGAAGGCTCTTTTGGATCTTTGATATTTGGAGGTATTTGAATAAGAGTAGTGCACTCCTTTGTCAAAGTATCAATTTCATGTTCTGCAAACTCATCTTCATTATCTTCACGCATTCTAGATTCCTCCCAAGCTGATAGTCGAGTTGACATTCTAGTGCATAACGAGTCTATTTCAATGCTCTTAGCATTCATTTGCTTGATTTTCTCGTGCATTTGAGCTTGTGAGGTTTGGAAGCTTTCTGCCATTTTTAATATTATGTCTAACTATGATAAAGATTGAGCTTCCATAGAATGTCCATAGTTTCCTTATCCCTGATTGTGGCTAAAATATTTTTGAGGATTCCTCCAACCTGGGCTATAAGTGTGCGAATATAATGAGGTCATTACATCTAACTTTTTGTTGAGATTATCCAATGATGTTTCCAAATTGCGTATCTTGATGTAGTTTTCGATTATATGGCATATTACTTCACACTAGAGTGTTTACATCATTTCCCTTCAATGCTATTAAGTAGAAGAGGTAATATTGAAAGTTCGGTTAAGGTAACCCTCTATCACTAAAGGCACCTCGGGCATACAATCTAGATTACACTAGTCACTTTTAACATTAAATCGATGGAAACCCATTAAACATTAATTAGCTATTCCCTTATGGAGAATTAGTCCTTATTTCAAGGTGAAGATTCTAGAAAGTCTGGTTAAGGTAACCCTTGGTCACTAAGGGCTCCCCGGGCATACAATTTAAAGCCTCCTTTCTACATGGTGACCAATTTTTCACATCTACATGCATACATTTCACACACACATTCAATCAATTATAAACAAGGCATCACACACATGAAACAAGTCATAAACACTCCATAGAATAAGGAAATTGATAAATCTATAGTTAAAACATCAACATCACATCACAATTACTCCTTAAATCTTAGAATCTAGGAAATCTACTCCATAGCAAGAAGAATACAAATAAGAGACAAAAGGAAAAGCATTCTTACAATCCCAATGAGAGAATAGAGGAAGAGATGCTTATCAATGCTTTGTCGATCTTCTTGGATGAATTCTTTGCTTTGGAGGTGGACGGATCATTGAAATTAGCTTTAAAATGGACCTCGTAGGTTCCCTTGAAGGGGAAACCTTTCCTCTCCTTGAAAAGGGGATCTAGACTCCTATTTATAGGCCCCACGACCATGCCTCATTGCCACAAGGTTGTACTATGAGGCATGGCTAGGCCATGGGAATACAAAGAAAATGGCATGACCGTGCCAAAGGGCATGGCCAAGGTGTGGGAGCCTCTAGGAATAAGACACGACCATGCCAATTGGCACAACCTGGATGTGGCAAAACAGCTTCAGGCAGACACGACCATGCCTTTTGGCATGGTTAGGTAGTGGGAAGATCTATTCCTTCAATTGGGACAGTTCTGAATGAGGCACGATTGTGCCTTTAGGCATGGCCTGCCCATGGATTGATCTGGATTTGTTCGTGAAGTCTCTTCAGGAGGCACGACCATGCCCTTTTGGCATGGCCTGACTGTGGAAATACTATCCTGGAGCACGGTCGTGCCTATGAGGCACGACCTTGTTAGCTAGAAATGACACGGTCGTGCCTTGAAGAGGCATGGCCTTGCTTGCTAGTTTTGCTCCCCAAGCTTGCTCCAATGTCTAATTCACTCCAATTTTAGCTCCAAATGGCATCCCATCAATCAAAATACAAAGAGAGCAGATCTCTGAACTAAAGGAGTAAAAGTATAACAATAATATAAGATGGAGTGCGATAATATAGATCATATTCAGTGAAATATAAGTAGATATGCAACAAAATAATATCTAAAAGCATATATAATATACACACATCATCCTATGGATTAAGCCAAGGCAGGGGTCAAGCTCATAACCTTAAATGAGCGCTTCTTGGGAGGCAACCCAAGGGTTTATTTTTCTATTTTGTTTCTTTGTTTTCAGTTTCTTGATTTTGATTTTTATTTGAATCTATGTGCAGGAATTTGAAGGAATAATAATGATTGGTCGTGCCCATGGGCACAGTCGTGCCTCATCATAAGCACAGCCAGAATATACCATGGCAAGGTCGTGTGGTTTCACATGACCGTGCCTCATTAAGAAACATTACCAAAACAAGCCACGACATGGTCGTGTCTTGTCTTTTGACACGACCGTGCCAAATTCTAAAGCATGTAATGATAGAGTCAAAGAGCGACCCGAACCAACCACGCCACGACTATGTCTTTTGACACGTCCGTGTGAAAAAACCCGCCTCACAAATAGTGTTCATCACGATGGGGCCGTGTCTAAAGACACGGTTGTGTGATGAAAGTCGAGCGTTAAAACCCTAAAGCACGACCGATGTTCTCTTCCATACAGTCGTGCGCCTCTTTTCCCTCAACTTCACTTCTTTCTTCTTCACCACTCTCAAAGATTTCTTCCATCTCCCTTTTCTCACCTACACCTTCTCCATCCCTTCCAAATACTCTCATCCCTACACTCTTCTCTTCTCAAGGGAGAGTTTTTCCTTTCTCACTTGATTCTCTCTTTCCCCCTTGGACTTGTTTAATTATTTTGAGAAGATGTCAAAATATTTTGAGGAGGGAGTTCTATCTTCCAAAGACGATGCATCAAAAGTCAAAGACAAAGGAAAGAGATAGGCATGCGATGAAGGTACAAAAATCCTTATGACATTATCTTTGGTAATAATGAACAAAAATTACGTTATAATTCCTTGGTTAAATGTATATTGCTTGCACAAAATATTTAGATTATAATACTTTGGATATTTTGGGTCTCAAGGATGATGTGGAATGGATGAGAAATATGATAGTATGGAAAGGTCTCATGAGTATGAACTATCCCACATATCCTAGAATTGTCTTAGAATTTTTTAACTTTGTTAATCTACATGGTGCTTTAATGGAAGAAAGGATTCACTTCCGCTTGTTTAATGATGATTATGAATGAAAACTTGATGATTTTAATGAATGTTTTGAATTACTATATGGGGGGAATCAAGAAGTCCCTAGAAATTTTCATAGAACATTTATGTGGTCTTCACTTATGGTAATGGCAAGTTTCAACCCTCCATTTATAAGGCGACTTTCATTGTTAATATTGTTTTCCGTTACCTTCATCAAGTCATGAGGTATACAATATTTGGACGAAGTGATAGTGAAGGAGTAGTGCATCAATGTGAATTACTTTGTCTATGGGTTATGCTTGAAGAAGTTAACATCGATATAGGATTTCATTTTATCAAGGACTTAGTAAGACTAGGGAAATCCTCTTCCCCTAGTACTATTGTTTTAGGAGGGTTGCTAACTTGTATTGCTATTATCTTAGGGTGTGATTTGGAGGGATTGGAGATAGTAGATGGTATCTCATGGATTGATGCCGACTCATGTTTAGTAATATGCATGATTTAAAGAGATGGAAATGGATATAGTCTAACTTTAAAAAATAGTTTTCCTTTGCATTTTCCAAACTACAACTTAACCACCATTCATGTGAAAGGAAATTGGTCAATGACTAACACAAATCAGCACCCTATTACCTCTCCAATAGAGCAATATACTAGGGTTTCCACAAGTAGTCATGTCCCCTCTACTTCTCAGTTTGATTTTTCTAAGCTCCATTCCACCCTAGATACTCTTCATTTTGATCATACCATGCATGTAGATCTTTTACAGGGACATCGTATTATGTCAGATGATAAGTTTTGGTGCGTCCGACAACACTTTAGGAGGGAGGAAGAATTATTCAAGTCGGTCACCGATTTCATTGACCTTCAAAAGAAAGAATGGGAAAAAAGGGAGGACAATCAGGGTTTATTGCGATTAACTTACATGGAAATTGATACTATGTATAAAATATAAATACCACCAACACATGCATCGAAGCAAGTATTGGTTTCTTGACCTTCCTAGATTTCCAAGTCTCCCTGATGTTCCTCCATCAGGGAGACTTGTTTAGCATGTTTGAGTTAGTTTGTTTTGATTCTGAGTTGTTTCTATGGCATGTCAGTTGCGTCGTCATCATATTATAGCATGGTTTGTCCTTCTTGCAAAAATGCCAGCACGCTTGTTCTAGATTTTCATGTTGTGCCTAGTTTTAGGATCTCTTTATACTATGCTTGACTTTGATAATAGATACATTTGAAAATAGTCATGATTCATAGGACCACTAGTATTTGTGCTTCTAAGGTGATTTCTCAACTACATTTTTTTTACTAGAGAAACTCAAATCATGTCAACTCATTTGGAAAAATCAAAATCCCTACACTTGTTCTAGTGCTACATCTTGCAAGCACAAAAATTATTGAATAATAAAAAAAATAGTTGTTGTGAGTGGAAACTAACATGTTACCCCTTTGAGACCGAGTTAGGTTCCTAGAGAAATAACTGTTATGTCTTTCTTGATTCCGAGCTATCCTTTGAGACCTTGTGTAGTTTGAGCAGGATGAACCATGCATGTGGCAGGTAAGTGCCTATCGCCGGAGGTATAAGGAACATGGTTAAATGATGAATTGACAAGGCTTAAAGATTGACACTTGAAAAGTTAGGTCACTCATCGCACCAAGCATAGAGAACCTCTACTTAGGCCACACTCAAACAAATTTGTATCATGCTCATCAATGAAACTACACGATAGGATTAGATTGATTCAGTAGGAATTATGATACACCTTATTTCCACATGAATCTAGATTGCAGGTTTTTGGTTGAGGACAAGCAAAGGTTTAAGTCTGGGGGTATGATGTGTCTAAATTATATATATATTTAGGCATTATTTGTTGCACATCTACTGAGCATGATCTACATTATCGTACCCTATTTCATTATATTGTCATGCTTTTACTCTTTTAGTTTAGAGATATACTCTTGTCACACCTTGGAAGTACACATGCCCGTAGATACGGATGATACTCCCTAGTGACAATTACAGATATAATATGGTATGAGTCCACAAAACTCATATCTTAACACAACCACGCAGAAATAGAGAATAAAACTAAACTGCATAGGAAAATGTGAGGTCTACTCAATCCTGAAATCTTAAACATAAGTGTGAGCCGTCTCGGCTTAATACTCCAAGTACATAATAAGGAATAAGCCAAAAAGTTCAAGTCCAAGTTATATTTATTACAATGCAAGACTTAAAACAAATGCAAAAGAAAAACAAACCCAAAATGCGAAGAAGACAACGGTATCTTGATCCAAGTGGGACGACATGGGTAAAAACCTCTGAGCGACCCAAATAATGTATACCTGCTAACCTAGGGATAATAGTAAATAGCAGGGGTGGTGAGTATAAAAGAAATACTCAACGGATAAAAGAAGATAGTGCATGAACAGTAAGTGTATCAAAATACAAAGGTATTCAGTCTCACAAGAAAATTATACTCACCCACCAGAAATACACATATATGCATCTACTACACCTTCACCTACTCACCTGCACACAATATCATGAGTAGTCACTGGAAATCATTATCGTGGGTACAACATCACAAATGCAATTACCAATGCATGTATCCGAATACAATTATCATATGTGGAAGCAATGCTTCACCACAAGGTATACAAATAACAAAGACACCTAACTCGCATCTATGGACTGCGTGAGAACCACTCTACCATGTATAGACACGTAGGCAGTCCGAAATGTCAAGGTCCCTATCTGCATGGGAAATGCCCTATCACGCATAGCCACATAGGTAGATAGGAGGTAGCTATCTAGCTACGGGCTGCATGAGAAATGCTCTACCACGGTAGCCTCGTGGGCAGCTAGGGTATACAATCCCTACCTGGGAGTGGAAATCCCAACTCATCCATATATTAGACGCATACAGTCAAGCAATAGGCAAACAATAGCAAGACTACAATGCTTTCACACCCGAAGGGAGAAGTGATCGCTAATCTGCATGTGACATCAAGAC
Organism: Hedychium gardnerianum; assembly: GCA_038050645.1. Lineage (NCBI taxonomy): Eukaryota > Viridiplantae > Streptophyta > Magnoliopsida > Zingiberales > Zingiberaceae > Hedychium > Hedychium gardnerianum. The sequence goes on from JBBUKS010498858.1 coordinate 11,828, forward strand.
GAGGAGAATATATAATATTCTGATCCTCGTATATGCATACCCATGCAATGTATAAGATCACATCCAATCAAAACAGATCAATTAATATACACGTCTCACACATGAGTATATCCTACCAATTTGAGATGAGCTATAACTTCTATCATGATATAATACACCATGGACTAACATATGAACATATGTACACACTCGTGTATCCAACATTTACATGCCTATACAAACACAAGCATATTCCTATTGTACACACTATACCCGTGTGCACATTACAGGGTATGGAAACAAAGGGAAAGACTGCATAGACATAAATAGATCATTTCTAGGACAAGCAGGCAAGTATCAAACTCAAGTAAATAAGAAAGTAGAGTCAAGGTAAAATAATCACTAATAATGGTATCAATCATGCACTAAGGTAAATAACTACAAGAGACAAGATTAGAAGTACACGCCTCAAAAATAGAAGGGTGTCGAATATCCTCAGATCCGACGCTCCGTCTCGTATCCATATCCTATGAGCAGATATATGAAAACTACTTAATTGCTAACACAATACTAGTATTAAACTTACTATCAACATTTTATGAGTTAAATATCTAATTAATGGATCAATGAAATGAATTTAGATTTAGAGATTCGCTACCCCATTTCGTTTAACAAACTCTAGGTGTTAGGTTTAATATGTTATTATCAAGTATATGAACCCAAATTCACTTGGGGTTTGTTATCCCAATTCGATTAACAAGAACTCCGCATAAGGTAATCCAATAACAATAGATATGAACATGAGAACTCTTCAATTTCACAGCCTAATCAAAGATAGTATTCTAACAGATCATGTATATTAGTCCTTTAGTTCAACCCAAGCACACTAACTTGTAGACATACAAGAAGTAACATAACTAACTACACAATTTCAAGTTTTAATTCAAACACTAATTTCCATCATCTTATACAAGACAACCATTAGTCATTAGAACAATTCATATCTCCAATTCAAGAATCTCAAGATAATTTAGCCAACATAATCCAACTACCAAAATTCAGAACTTACTACACATCTTATACCCATGCTACAACAACCAAACTTACTACACATCAACAAACCCTTACTTGTATGGGTTGTGGCTGCAAGAAACTCAACAAATGTGGATGGATGTGATTGGAGCAAAGGCCGAACTAAGCTATAACAAGAAAGTCTAAACCAATCAATAATCGATCCAAACTACACAACTCAAATTGCTCAGTAAAGCCACTCTTACCTTCACTAATAATAGTTAATCGGAGCTTGAATAGAACCCACTTGGTCAGATGTATACACTGAGATGTTCGACAATCGCTTGGACAATAACCAACTGACAGATCTGGCCAAATCTATGGCCGAAAGAATTTGTGATGACAACAACCAACTAGAAGAAGGTCTAGGGTAGAGGGTGGTTGGATCTATGGCTGACGACCGGAGTAGATCGGAGAACACCCTACAATTGGCCGATGACCATGGTTGTTGACTGAAAAAATAAAAGGATTTCAGATCAACCCCAAGATTGCCCGAAAAAACTTAAATCAACAACATCCATTATCGAAGAAAGAAGAAGCTGAAGGCTCACCCTAGTTCTGACTGCCGACGATGGTGATCTAGAGGAGAGGTGGGACGGCTCTCCAGTGACAGGGGGTCAACGATGGTGAGGGAAAAGAAAGGAAGATCACCAGTAGCCTTGCCCTGGTCGTGGCTGGCCGACAGTGAGCGTTGACAACGTCAAGGATGGCTGCCGCGATAATGAGAAGAAGAAATGGGGGGAGGGGGGATCGAGAGTAGAGAAGGGAAAAGAGCGGCGATGATGTTGTAGTTTCAAGAGTTGAGGCAACGCAAGCGGCAATAAGGCAGCGACGATGGGTGAGGGGAAGCTCGGCGGTCGTGGGGAGGAAATGAGGGCTCGGGACTTCGTTTGAGGGAGAAGAGGTAAGGGTAGGTTTATATAAAAAAACTTTAGGGTAATTAAATCAACTTAGGTTTTAATTGATTCAATCAACTCCCGACTAAATTGATGTTTCAAATAGGCTTTTATAAAGCCTATTATTTGAATCCCTATGAACCTGTCATAATAGCTCCATTTAATTCCAGAAAAATTCCTAATTTTTTTTTTCAAAAATTCTATAAATTTATTTCTCGATTAACACATATTTTCTTACTATTTTAATTATTGTAATTAACAACTCTCTTTGTATTTTGATTGACAGGACATAATTTGAAGCTAAAATTGAGCAAAATATACATCGATGCAAGCTTGGGGAGCAAAATCCAGCAAGCATGGTCGTGCCTCTTTAAGGCATGATCGTGCCTTCATTGGGAAAGACAAGGTCGTGCCTCACAAGCATGGTCATGTCTCCCAAGAGACCAAAGCCATCTTTCCAGCAAGCCCCACGACACAGTCATGCCACTTCAGAAGCTCACCTCAGCAATTCTAGTAGCTCACATGGGCAGGCCATGCCCAAAGGCATGATCGTACATCTTTTCAAGCTGTGCAACTAAAGATTCCAGCAACAACCACAGCCATGTCGTGCCCAAAGGCACAATCGTGTCTGTTATGTTTGAGAGATGTCCTAAGACAATCGTCTTATGACTTGTACTATTTATATGATAAATATAGATTCACTATCTGAGTGCATATTCTTTAT
>JBBUKS010498895.1:0-14491 GCA_038050645.1 Hedychium gardnerianum
AAAGAAATTTTGATCATGTCTCATTAGTATAATTTTTAAGAATGGATACTAGGTAGTTTGATCTGTTGGTAGTTTACTTGGATTGCCATTTACACAAATAGAATGGCAAACTTATGTACTAAACATGTGTTTTCTAAGTTTTTCAACCAGCAAATTGAAACTCAAGTTGATGGAACCTTTTACTATAAGATGCATGTTTAATGGTTTTAGGCAGGTGAGATAGATATATTTGGCACACCCTAGGCCATCATTACCTCAGGCATAACACAACAAATTTCTTGCATCAAGATTTTATTTTGTTAACATGTGTATTATGTGAAGCCTTAAAGTTGATGTGTATGTATAATTGGAATTTCTTTGGAATTTAATATTGCCAAGTGTCATTAACCTATCATACGAGTTAATTGTTCATTGTCGAGGGGCATCTGTAGGTAAAGTAGCATAAGACAACAAATGTATCGCTACAAGATTTAATTTTGAATAGATTAACATGTGGAATGTGTGAAGCCTTAAAGTTGATTTGCATGGATAATTGCAATGTATTTGGCATTTAATCTTGCCTAGTGACATTAACCTATCATCGAGGGGCATCTGCAGGTAACTTAATTGGCATTTACTTTTAGCATATGCAACATATTTTTCATTTCTGTTTTTAGAAATGAAGATTGCCCATTTTATGAAGCATCTTTCATATGTACTGTAGTAGTATCTTCAAGAAAGTTACTTGACCAGTCTAAACAATATTTGCAAAGGAAAATATCCTTTACTATTTTGCTTTATGGTTAGTCAAGTAGTATCTCTTTTTATAGTTTTTGATTGTTCCACTTATTCTATCACCAATGTAGTGAGAGAGATATTCCAACATCAAATATTGACTTGCATTATGCACATTGTTCGCGGAACCTTCAAAAATGTGCAATTTGTGGGGACATGATTCCCAAAAAACATGCTGATGAACATTACAATGAAATCCATGCTCCGGTATGTGTTAACCTTATCACATCTTATTTTCTCTATTTCCTATCACATGTGTTGTAAGCAGTTTTTAGTTCATATTCATTATGTAGTACATTTGGTTTGAGTTTTTGGTTTTTATGATGATTCTATCTATGCATGAAGAAGAAAGACACAAAGTTGGTTTTTCAAAGAATGATTAATGTGCATAAAATAAAATTAAGTTGAAATACTTCAGCAGAAAAGATGTTATGTATTGATGGCAAATTTCTTTATAGTAAAACATCAGAAAACTTGTGCTCGTGATCACTTCTTATCATTGTAGTTTTAGAGCTTGAAACCTAGGAGGTAGATTGGACAAAAAATCTGAGAACAAATATTAATGATGAAATTTACTTTTCTGTCAATAGAGAAACATTGTCATTACTTTTTCTTCATGCATTTCTATAAACACACCATCTACTAGCTATGCATTATGGGATTAGTTCCCAAGGGTCGAATCCCGGCGAAGTCATGGAAATACCCTCCCACACGGGGGCCTGCTCGATACCTGATTTACTCCCTTCCAATAATGTGGGGCAGTCGTGGGGGGTGCGGGGGTGCGCAAGGGTGACGGATTGCACCTTTTGCAGAATTATGGGATTAGTTCCACATAAGATATTTAGTATTTATGCATATAGAACGTAATGTTTCTTCTTTATTCAGTATGATAAAATAATATTCCTCTTAACTTGGTAGCGTAGCAAGTCCCGTTTATAAGATGATGTGAGCCTCGCCTCCCTCCCCTACTGTAAACTGTAATTGCCTTTCTAGGTGAAACAATTTAACAAACAAAAGTTGAAAAAAAGATGGTGATACTAGTTGATACCAACAAAATGAAAAAAAAAGACCATTTATCTTTCACAAGCTTCATCTTGAGCCATCTCTCCCCTTTGTCTCAAGTTGATGTGCTTCTAGATTCTTTATTTTATCATCTTTCTTTTATCTTTCATATTAGGTGTATGATCTAAGATGACATATGTACTATATGTCTTTTCCATTATCTCTTTTCTCTCAGAATTGGTGTCTCCCTTGACATATTTTCCTCTTTCATGAAGTAGAATAACTGGAGGTCAGTCTCCTAACTTTTTTCCTTCTCAAAGAAGATCTGGAACTCTTATCTTATGTTACTCTCCTTCGACTATAATTTTGAAAAGATAGATTAGTTTTTTCTCTTATCTAGTGTGTCCTATTTTTATCAAATAGATGTCAAAGCTTTACTCAGTCTTGCAGACATTTCTCCTCCTCCCTTGGAGTAATTTCTAACTTAAAGTCTCTCCCAATATTAATTGCTCCTTTCAAGAGTAGATATTAAACCGTAATTTTTCTCTTTCTTCCTGCAATTTCTCACATAATGTCACTTCATCTTCATAAATTTCAAAATCTTGTTGTGTTAGGAAGTAGATTATATCAATATATTAAGATTCTCACTAATTTATCCTTCTGAAGATGATCTTTTTTAAGATCGTGACTGTCTTTTAATGTCTCTCTTGAAGATCATCATTGACTTGAATAGAGTTATCAACTCTTTTAAAGGTCAGTCCAGAACATAACATTATATTTACTAATATTTCATATTTGTCATCTTTTTCTAGTGTCTCCTTATCTTTATTTCTTTTTAAGGGGACTTTGGATTTTTTTTCCTTAGATAATTATCTATACTCCAGCTTGAAAAGGGAGCATTAGTCATCAAATGCTTTGGGTTTAATCCCACACGAGCTTAGTATTGGCTATTGTGTCAGACAGAGGCCTGTATATATGTGGTGTAATAGTTTGCATTTAATGCAATATTTCCCCACTCAACTATGCAATACAAGATTGTTAAACTTCGAGGTTATGTCATTCATACGAGCAGTAAATATAGGAAGTTGTGAGTTTTCTGCAAACTACTATCATCTATTGTAAGGATCAAAATAAGCTAATATTGGATGTTTTCCTCATTGACCTGATGTGTGAGGCAATATCTAATTAAACAATGCATTTGACTTGCTTCGTCTAACAATTTGGTTTTGATAAACTGATGTGAACAGGTGGATTGTTCATTATGCAGTGAGAGAATTGAAAGGGAATTATGGTCTCTTCACAAAGGTGAAAGATGCCCACAGAGAATTATTACCTGTGAATATTGTGAATTCCCACTTCCTGCAGTTGATCTCATTAAACATCAGGTATTATGATGCATTCCTCCTTTATGTGATGAATACTAGAATCTCTTGAAACCATGAAATTACTAATGTTTGCTATGAAAATTCAGGAAGTATGTGGTAATCGCACCGAGTATTGTGACTTATGTCACAAATATGTTCGATTATGTGAAAGGATTAACCATGATATCCAGTTTCACAGTAGTCCAGGTGATACTGCAGAACCTCCCAGGTAAACTTTCTAGAATCTAAATTTTTTAATTCACATACTTTCTGATTGTATTGAGATTGTTTTTTCCTTGTGTGATGCCCGTTTTGGTTCTTAATTTTTCTGGATGTTTATGTTGATGAGATTCTGTTTTTGTTTGCTGCTCATTCGTCTATATGTTCCATATCTAACCTGTGTTGTTTTCATTTTTGTTGTTGTGCGTCAGTGTCTGCTAAAGTTACTATCATATGCTTCATTAGTCTGTTAGTATTTGCTATAATTTTCATATTCTTTAGAGAATCTTTACAGGCTACACATTTGTAGTTGATTAACCGAGTAAATGGGAAGTTCTTATGATGAATCTGCTCTATGGCCGAGTTTTACACCAAGTACCCTTAAGGATGTTAATTATTTTTCATCTTGGTTTCTGAGTTGTTTTTTTTTCTTGATAGGAAGTGGTTAGCCTTTTTAGCTGAAGTTTAATATTACTTGGTTTATGATAATATTGCAATCAACGGCATCCATAAGTGACTTGGGATACAATTAATATTATGATATGCTGCATTAATGGATGCTTCCCAGATATTGATTCATGAGTTAGCACTCATGTGATGTTAAGCCTGATTGTTGTTGATTTCCTCAGAATCACAATTCAATATTACGGTTTAGATTGTCACTAGGTCCATTAGATCATGGCAAATTATCAAGTTACACTGCTTTACTGCACAGTTATATCTTTATAATATAATCATTAGTTTGAATCTCAAACGGGACTCGAATTTTATAATCTGAGCACAAAAGCATCCTGTAAATTTCCAAAAACAATCGATCATCCTTGGAACTAGTAGTGGTTTGCACTTTGTATTTGTCTCTCTTGAACACGCCGGTTTCTCTTGCAAAACTTGCAGGGACATTGCCCCACCTGTGAGAGAGCGCGCTAACAGAAGGCGGGCACGAGGTACATCTCGCAGTCGGGTGTTGTTGACGATTGCAATAACAGGCGCAGCTGTTGTCATTGGGTCGTTTTTCTTACAAAGAGCAGAAGATAAGCAATAACATGTTTCTGAGTTCTCTTCATTGTATTACTGCATTCACAATATGGAGTTCATGTGTATTTGATAGTTAAACATGTATTTATTTACACGCTCGCATCGTACTCGAAACAAAATCCAATGCCTCATGTACAATAAATTGATGGGTGATCATAATCTTTCTGTCCCATGTAAGGTCATTCATACTGTTGAATTAGGATGTGACTTTCTTTCCGACTGTTATAGGAAAATGGCTATAACATCAACGTGACAGGATGGGGCTTTATTTGTTTGGGATTGAAAGTAATCATATAATTATTTCATTTAGTCATCACTCTCTTGATAAAATTGTCTAGAGCGGAGAAGAGCAACTAATACTGGAAATGATAGGTGCATCGGCTGAAGAGGAGAAAGAAGATCTTCTGGAGCTTTTAGTAGTGTAGAATGTCTCTAAACAGAAGGATAATTTGGTAATTTGGCTAATTACGATATTTCCATCATTCCATTTCCACCCACTTCAAAAAGAAAAAACTGATGAGGAAAAAGTATCCTACATGATCTAAGATATAATTAATTATACATGAGATGAAAATGATTATATTTACGGTCTCTAAAGAATCTTTGGGAAAAATTTAATGAGAGCGCCTCTTTTCATTGAAATTGTAGACGTCTTTTTTCCCCCATTTACTATCGAAACAACACTCCATTCCACCTCAAATCATTTTTAATTTTAAAAACTCTTATTTTTAATATTATTGTAGTAATTATAAAATTATTATTATTATATAATCGCAGCATCTATGATTTCATAATTATTATAATTATAACAATTACGATCTCATAGATACTACGACTATGTAACAATTACAACATAACTTTAATCCGTATTTAATCAATGTTAACTAGTGTTTAATCAAAAATAAATTATCAAATGTTAGATAAAAAATAAATTATCAATATTGTAATAGATATAATTCATAAATATTATAATATAATATTGATAAAAATAATATAATAATTATAAATTATAGCTAATATAATATAATATTACTAGCGTTGATTAAAATTAAAATATAATAAACATAAATCATAGTTATTGTAACAATATGGAAGAATATTTTCAAAATCAATAATGGACTAATATGAAATAAGATGTTTTAATAATAAATAAAAAAAGACCTCCTTTGAATATTCTAATAAAAAAATACTTTTTAATTTTTTTTTTAAATTGACACACATTGAGATTTCGATCTTGATTAATCCTAAGAATGATTGACTTGAATCCACACAAATTTTTTATTTATCATCAAAATAAATAAAAAATATATATATAAAAATTTATTCTAACAGTCAATCTGCTATTCATTCAAATAAAAATCTCTCATAATATATAGAGTATTGATCTTTAAACATTTGATCTGTAAGGTCTACCACGACACCCTGCTTTGTGCATGGACATGATGAAAACATCAACATCTCCATTACAATTCCACTATCTGACCCAATATTGATTTTTCATGTAATTGTTATTGTCATAATTGTTCTTATTTCATCCCTGATTCTTCTCCATCTTCTTAAGTGTTTTTCTAGCTCATTGGACAAGAATAGTCAACTAAAATATATAGAATAAGTTGAAAGAGTTAACTAATCAACCATTCAATTAAGTGAGGGTACTTGGCAAACAAATCTAAAGAACTAAACAAGTAAACAGGTTAGACAAGATGAGTGAGTCAAATAAAGTCAAGCGAGTTGAGCTGACTAAGAGAATCGAGTAGACAGTAAAACAAATTGGACAATTTGGATGAGATGAACTTGCTCCACAGACTGAGCAGGAACAAAAAAAAGAATTGGTTGAAAATTTTATCCAAGGAAACTTTACAAAGAAAAAAAAAACATGAAATAGAGACTGGCAAAATCAGCAAAAGATCATGTCAATCTACTTAAATAAATAAAACCCTCACTATTATAAACCATCAAATAAAAGCTGTGAAAGATATTTAAATTTGACTGAATAAATGCAAACGCCACGGAAAAATCACCACACATAATAGCTCACGTGATAGCCACAATATTCCCACATAATAGACTGATGACTAATACATGAAATATTATTATCATGAAGTCTGAGGATTAAATTCTGACTAATAATCAGATTCCTGCCCTCCTTCATACACTGGTCACTGTTCGGACTAACTAAACTATTCTTCGTGATTTATCTCCTCCGTATTAATCCTGAGACGGACTGACGAAGATACTGAGAGCGAGCATTTCACCTATCCTTCAATTCAAAACTCACACGACCAAGTCAGTCCATGCAAAATTTTGAATGTCAATGGCGGAAAGAAAGATACGAGGAGATGAAACAAACCGACAATTTTCTTGCATCCTCCAGAGAAAAACTTGATCGATTTTACAATACCTGTAAAATCAATTAAAAGCCAGAAACAGTGGCAGGGTCAGCACATAACACCATGCAACTGCAGCTACAAGAACAATGATACACACAATTGGACCAGGTGATTGGATTACATGTTTAGCCTGAAACCAATTTCACCAGGATGATGAGAACATTGAGCATTATGAGTGGAAGCCTTAGGTATTGGGTCGCATAGATTAACCCTATTAGCTGCCCTTTCAATGACTTGGCCCTGGCATCTCCTGAAACATCATTGAAACTCCATCCTCTAGGTGCAAGGAACCTTTCCTCGTTCAGAATTGCCATTGAATTTGCAAGAAGCAAAAAACCTTCAAGCAATGTCCAGAGGCCCATGATCCCTTCAAAGAAAATTGCCTTAAAATTAGACATAACTAGGTTGTACATTAAGTTCAATGGTTGGCTGATTAGGTTCATCTTATCATTTGAAATTCAGTTTCCTACAAAGATCAAGCAGAAAAAAAAACATATTTATCCTGCTAGCTTCTAAAATCCTGGAAATGTCAATTTACAACAAGCAGAGAATTGAGGGCACTCTAAACCAAGGATTGAACATTGCTTCTTGAAAAAAAAAATGCTAGACTAACATAAGCTTCTGCATTATTAGATATTTACCAAATTCTAAAGGTATCAGAGGATAGACATGGCAGTCATAAGACAATGAACTAGGTTGACATAGGAGCAATTTTGACCAGTGAGGAATTTTTTTTAAAAAATCAGTGCTTGTATCAAAAACAATTTTTTTTGAAGACAAAATGTAAGAAATCAGGTCTCGTGCTCACTTATCACTACAGCCAGTGCCGATGGAATTTACACAAGAGAAACCGATCTTCTCACTATTTGTCACTGCTCAAGCATAATAGTACCTACATAGCTTAGAGGACCTACTGCATATGCAATGTCTTCCACATATTAGCTTGTAGAGATATCCTAACTAAACAGCAGAACTTTCATCAACATCACATTCTACAGATTCAATAGCAAACCAAGTCAAGGCACATTTGTCCAGATGTTCAAGAAGAACCATTTAGGGCCCTCAACCATGTCCCAAGATGTTAAGCTGAAGTCAGAGGTAGTATATTCATCTAAGTCTTGTGAACCAATACATCTAGTCACAGCATATTAAACCATGTTGTTACAATCTCCTGTCTAAATCTCCATGTCAAAGTTTAAAATTTTGACCTGTGCTAGAATTTCGATTTATGATTGGAACGATATGAATTTGGTATGGTAGTGTCATCCCAATATGATTTTGGTACTTTTTAAAATGTAAAATATAATAAACTCTTCCTCGGGACCGTGGGAGCTTTGTGCACCAGACTATCCTTTTATTGATTAAAAAATGATTTTAATAATATTTGATTGTTATAGATGTTTACTATTCAATTATATTTGAAGATATTGAATGTTTAGTTCAAGTTTTGATATTATCTCGTGAAATGTTTGATGTTTATTGAATCTTTTGCCACCACTATTCAATAATGTATAAATTTAAAATCTATATTTTTATTATTATTGCACATAATTAAATAGTCTTAATTACAATTTTATTATGGAGGCATCAAGTCCAAGAACTTCCATTTATTGATCTCCAAGTTCAAGTTTTACTTAGAGATATTAAATCCGAGATCTTACATTTATAATGGTCATGAAAATTCATCTTTGGTTTGAACATCTTTAGATATATTTTGATGATTTAAAGTATTGATTATGTTACATTTATTTGAAAACTTTAAATTATCAATGGATAAATATAATTTTGTATTTTGAGAATATGTAAGAATTGTCTACATTTTCTATCATATAGTAAAAGGATAAAGGGATGATGACTGAAATATATATATATATATATGTGATAATTCTTTCTCGATCTCTATTGATATCATAAAAATTAGAACACATATAAAATATTTTAATACCAAATTTTATCTTATTTGAAAATTTTACATTTTAAATATTTTTTAAAAATAATTAAATAAATAATTAAGTTAAATTAAACTAATATTTTAAAAATTATAATTGAGTAAAAGTCAATTTAAGGTTAGCAGAAATCCACTAAGTAGATAATCAAGTAGGTTTAAATTTGATTTAATTTAGATTTATTTTGATCAATTTAAAATTAAACAAGATTTTTATATATAATAATTTAATTCATTACCGGTAATATATTTTATAAAGTTATAAATTATATTAAAATTAATTTTATTTATCTTTCCTGATAATCTAGATTGGATAAGAATAAACATTATAAGAATAGTGATTGTCTTAAATTTGGACCATCAAACATAGGAATTCTCAATGGCAAACCAATGAAGGTCCTAAATAAGAGGAGAAGAATTAATCTTTTGTGCTTATAAGAGACAAAATGGATAAGGGAGAAAGCAAAGACGATAGAGAACTTAAATTTTAAGTTATGATGATACACAAGAAAGAGTAAAAAAAAATAGAGTAGGTATTGTTGCAAATAGTTCATTAGGCGTCGAAATAATAGTAGTTAGGAAGGGAGATAGGAATATAGCTCTCAAGATAGTGGTAGCAAATGAAAGTATTAATGTAATTAGTATATATGTATCTCAAATAAGATTAGATGAAGACACAAAGGTTTTGAGAAGACTTAAATGAGATACTACAAAAAAAATTCTAATAGGAAAAGATCTAAATGGACATTTATGAATAAAAAATGAGGATAGAGTGCATGTGGCCCATGGTTTTGGACCAAGACATAAAGAAGGCAAAGTTATATTGGATTTCACAATACATATGAAATTATAATAGCTAAAATATGTTTTTCAAGAAGGAAAAAGAATACCTAGTTAGTTTTAAAAGTGAGAACAATAAGTCGCAAATTAACTTTCTTATAGTACGAAAGAGGAATAGAAAAAATGATAAGGATTGCAAGGTTATCCCCGGAGAACACCACCCAATATAAGTTAATAGTGTTTGATATGCTACTCAAGCATAGTATTACTAGAAGGAAAACTGCATGGCTCTTAGGATTAAATGGTAGAAGTTAAATGATGGAAAGCAAAGTTCATTTAGTAAGGAAGGGTAGAAGCACAAATAATATGAGAAATACATGGCAACTTAACATAGGATAAGATGACATCAAATTTGAAAATAGTGGTCAAGGACATACTCGGTGAGTCAAGAGGAAGGGCACTGACAAATAAAGAATTTTGGAGGTCAAATGAGGAAGTACATGAATAAGTGGTGAAAAAACGAATAGTTTATAATATTGTACACTTATAAGAACGATTTTTTTTAAAAAAAGTATACAGTAGCTAAGAAAGCAATGAGTGAAGCCAAAAATGAAACTTTTGAACGCTTGTATCAATTTAATATAGATGAAAGAGAAAGGGACATCTTAAAAATAGCTAAAGCAAAAGAAACAAGGGATCTTACGAATAAGATGTATTAAAGATGAATCTAATAGGGCTAATGAAGGATGAGAAAATAAAGGAATTATGGAAGAGATATTTTCATTAATTTTTTAATGAATGTATAGGTGACAAACTTAGCTTAGGAAATTTAAGTAAGTCAGAGTATTTCGAGTATTTAGAATGGTCATGGAGATTGAATTCTGAATTTGACATCTACAAATATACAGTAAATTTAAATTGCCACAAGTTTGATGATCATGGATATTTCGTCTTAGATTTATCTAAATGTTTCAACTTCAGATAGAATTTAATAATACCATGTAATATTTTAAATTTCAAAAACATTCAAAATGTCAAATAAATTTGGTTGAAAATGCAAATAAAATTAGATTTTCTATTGTATAGTGTGTGTGTGTGTATGATAATTCTTATATGAATGAATGTTCACTCTCTATATTTTTTTGTTTCTTTAAAAATAAATTTGTTTCACTATTATACTTGAATTATATTGGCTTTGCGTAAGTTTTATAGCATCAAGCAACTTGAGATTGTTAGATAAAGGCAACTACACATGTTTCTTTTTCCAAAATAAAATTAATACAACACTAAATTAAATTAAAACTTACACAAATAATTAGGATGAGTTTAGTGAATCACATAGCATGGCATGCTAGCTTCTTAATACCAAAAGGAGTGTTTGTAATGGATGGAGCATTGATTCTTGCACCATTCTTACACAATCATCCCTATAGTTTTCCAACATTCAAATTAAATAATTATCTCTCAGTGATATTGATTTCTCCGCACATACACCAACATATCCCAATTCATCACTAAGAGTGGGCTTTAAACTAGCATTACTAGAATCAAAATTAGTCCGGGCACATAAGGATACACATATGTCCTAGAACTCTAGAACGTGGATGACCATAAGATATATAAAAGCTATAATAAAAAAAGGTTGAGAGTATGATGACACCTTATTAGAATGAATCTCAACCTATATAACAAAAGAAGGTTGAGAGTACAATGACTCCTAATTAGAATGAATCTTAGCAAAACTTTCTTTCATATAATCATGAGCATAATTTTGTTATCAACCTTATATTGGTATCAATAGTGACTCTTAATAGCTCTAGTGCCATGATGATCATCTTGGGTTGTATGTATATAATTTTAGTCACATATAGAGGGCTCAAGTGCCAAGGTTGAGAGAACAAAAGTTTCACATTAACCTGATGTATCTCCATTGTCATCACCTCCGTTGATAGTTGCACTATTACCGATAGCATTAAGTTTCACAATAACTTTATCTTCATTGTCATCACCTCCATTGATAGTTGCATTGTTACCAACATCATTATCATCATTTTGAATTTCTCATCAGATTGCAATGCTAGAAGGCGACATTGTTTTGTCACTCGCAAAAGGTGACGACGTGCGTCACGTGATCGGACAACCAACGACAAATGGTGGCAGAAGAAGTTATTGGGTGTTAGCACGCTTGCGAGTGGGGTTGCGGAGGGAAGATACAAACACTTTATTGCTTGTGCGGTGTGGGAAACGAAGGAAGGAAGTTCGTATCAAGTCGACTAAGTGTCGACTCTAACACCAATAACTTATGAACGAACAAAACAAACCAACCTCACTAAGAAGAACCAATGTCGCTAAGAAGTAAACCCTCACATAGAGAAACAAATAAAAATTTCTATTAATTGAAAAGATAAAAACTATATGAACTATGGACTAATTTTTATAAAGTTGCCCTAATGAAAACTAGAAAATAAGTAACCAAATCGAGAAAAAGTGATAACCCTAAATTACCAAATAACTCAATAGCTTACCAAATAATAAAAAACAAGTTTAAAATTTAATTAGACTCAAGTTATTGTTCAATATATTTTATTTTCTACACCAATTGATGGACGACAAGAAAATTCATATGAATCTCAACTTCCATTAATTTACCTTGAGAGCACAATTGCTACTTATAGTTGTTAAATATTGATGTGATATATCACTGAAGGGCTAGTGATGGTGGTGGTTGGGGGGAATAATGCTTAACTTGAAAAATACTTTTCTCTTGCAAACCAAATATAAAGATTAAGTGAAACTTAGTTGATTGTCTAATCAACTGAACCCAAACAAAAATATTTTGTTTACAACTAATTCATCCTAGTCAACTCTTTAATCGACTCGGCACATCAATCAACTAAAGTATCGACTACAACCCCGAAACACATTGTTTATGGGTCAAGTCTTACACTTAGGTAAGAATCTACCTGAAGTTCTCAACTCTCACAACTCACTTAGAACTTACCGTCATAGTTTCACTTTGCCATCGAAGTCATCTTCTTGTCAGGTCTTAAGTCCCTCATCGCACCAATCCCTAGACTTATGTCACATGTCATCCTTCCCTCTTTCCTTACATAGTCCACCTCTTTTTGGCTATCGTCAATATTGCCACCTTAATGCTCCTCGTCCTGCAATCCCTCGAATGTCTTATTCCATCCTTCTCCAATTTTCAATAGATCTCGAGCTGTCGAACCACATAAGTTTCATGAGCGTTGTGTGTAATGTCAAATCCTTACACAACTTAGCGCACACAATTTAAACCTAACACAAGCAATCCTATCTTAAACCCTCAACCAAACACATTAAAACAATATGGTCGAACAACACTACTTAGAGCAAGATTGCACTAACAATAGTCATCCACAGAAATGGAGGGGGTTTAAGCCTTTATAATGCCAAATCAAATCATAGACCAACAATATTAGAATTATTATTATGATAAAATCAACATTTAAGTTTAAAATTAGGTATATTGAATGATATTGCCTTGGTGTTGAGCCACACTAGCATTCCATATGGATTAACATGGTTCACCTTTCGAAATTGCACTTTGACTTTTATAAATATGAAAATAATCATTCATAGTACATTGAACTAAACTTTTATAGAAACATCTTAAAACGTATAACAAATATCTCTTATTATACCATTCTCTACTAGTCATAAAATCACTACTAATGTTTTGTTAGCAAGAATCTCTATTGAAAACATTAGAATTATGTGGAAATGCAATTTTTGCACATCCTAGTGAGATAAACTAGTAATTTTCTTCTAAAAGGCGGTTTAAGTGGCTGCCTAGGAGGTTTGGCCAACAAGCCACGTTGTTGGTGGCTCAATAACCATTTTAAGTTTTAAAAAAGTGGACCGCCTAAACTATCTAAGCAATCTAGTGGCCCAAGTAGACCGCCTAGGCAACCTAGACAAATCTAAGGAAACAAAGCAGTTTTCCTTTTTTTATGATTGTTGGTTTATTTGGCATTATCTATCTTATTTATATTTTAGTATTGTACCATGACACTGATCATAAACTATGTTTTTTTTGCAACTTGAATTTAAGACTAAAATTTTAAATTTTATTGTGTTTTTTATATTCTTGGTTGCAATTTATTCTATGAAATGCTTACATAATACAAGTTGTTTTGTTTGTAATTGTAAGATTATTTTGATTGATTAATCCTACAGTTGTTATAAATATTAGACATTCTTAATTTAATTTGCTTCTCTTTTCTATTTTAATATTAGTTCAATATTCTTGGAAGTTGGAACTGCCTTTTAATACCTTGAATTTTCCATCACTTAAATTACATATTTCCTCTCATCATACTTAATATTTGAATTAACTAAACCACAAGACTATCAATACATCTAGGTTAACAACTCAAATTTGGACAAGCATATCAGAGCTGAAATCCACAAGCATAGATACTATATAGTTACAGCTGAACGGTCAGGCATGCGGCAACAAGAAATTTTTGCATGTGCTGACTGATTTCAGTTCTGGTACATGGGTTGAATGATACATGCTGGCAGGCACAAATCAAAATTTTAAACTATGAACAACACGTGAAGAACTTGAATGTTCTAATGAATAATCCCCTTAATTTCCTTCCCTGGTTCAGCAAATAAGCAATTGTATGAACTTTCATCACCTAATGGAGAGGGGACATAATTTTAACAAGTGGACCTTCTCGCTAGATGCTTCAGTCAATTATTGAATAAAACGAAATCCCTATGCGCTGCATAACTGACAAGCTAACGAAGCTCTGATTTGATACGTCCGCTGTTTGCAGAATTCAGCTTATCGATGTCTAATTTTACAGGCATCAGGCATTCACCAGATACTTCTCCAGAAACATTTCTTGCCACCACATTTGGTCGACATCGCGATCAAATAGAAAGGAAAATGAAGCACTCCAATATATTCTTACCACAAAATAGAAGGGAAA
>JBBUKS010498914.1:0-14491 GCA_038050645.1 Hedychium gardnerianum
ATTAATACAAGAATATGATACAATGAGTCCTTTCGTCAACCATCACATGATTGGCTCTAGGGCTTCTACTAACATGGTGTACATCATAGGTCGTTACACACGTGTATGGTATGTTTCTTATGTGTTCCTTAATATATTATTGTGTGATGTTTAGCATATTTATGTGATGCTTAGCATATTGTGTGATGCTATCATACTTGCATGATGCGCATTGTGATGTACTTTGCACTTCATGCATGTTGTCAACCATGTCTCCCTTAGGGTGAGAGAGTCATTAGTATTGCTTGATGTATACATCATGTCCATGGATGAGGCATATCTCTTCTTGATAGTGATTGCTATACCTTGGGCTGCCCATGAGACCCATTTGTGGTAGAGCATTTCTCACGCAGCCCGTAGCTAAATAGCTACCTCCTGACTACCCACAAGACTCATACCGTGGTAGAGTGTTTCTCATGCAGACAGGGGCCCTGACATTCTAGGCTTTCCACGAGACCCATCTGTGGTAGAGCATTTCTCATGCAGCCCATAGCTAGATAGTTACCTCCTTTTTGGCCACGAGACCCATACCGTGGTAGAGCGTTTCTCATGTAAACAAGGACCCTAACATTCTAGGTTGCCCACGAGACTCATCCTTCGTAGAGCGTTTCTCATGTAGCCCGTAGCTAGATAGCTATCTCCTAACTGCTCACAAAACTCATATCGTGGTAGAGCGTTTCTCATGCAGACAAGGACCCTGATATTCCAAACTGCCCATCAGACGCATCGATGGTAAAGCATTTCTCACGTAGCCCATAGCTAGATAGTTACCTCCTGTTTGCCCACGAGACTCATACCATGGTAGAGTTTTTCTCATGCAAATAGGGACCCTAACATTCTAGACTGCCCATGAGACCCATCCGTGGTAGAGCGTTTCTTATGCAGTTCATAGATAAATAGTTAGATGTCTTGGTCATTTGTATTTCTTGTGATAGTGCGGTTGTTCTCATGTATGTGATTCATTGCTGATGTTTGCACTCCTACATATCTAAGTTGTGCGGTACCCATGTGGACTTTTACTTATGTTGCTCATTATATTATACATAGCTTAGCAGAGTTATATTATGTAGATGATATGTACCTATGCGTAGTCACTAATTATGGAGAATTTCTTTTCCCTTGAGACTGTATGTTGCCTTGAACTCCCTACTATTTATATATATCATGTACTATCTTTCTTATACTCGTAGAGTCATTTGGAGTCACTACCCCCTGTTTGTGTATATTTTTCCTCAAGTATCAGATAGATGACACATGTTGTCGCCAGGATATCGTGTCCGTCTATCCCATGTCACACTAAGGATTTTTTGTATTTTTATTTACGTCTCATTTCTTTGCACTTTTGGTATTCTGCACTTATTTTGTAATAAGTGGACTTTAGTGAGCATTTTTGGATTTCTATTTGGTATTTGTCTTGGATATTTTGTTGTGATGTTAAGTCGTGCCGGCATGCACATTTGTTATTTGCATTTGAGTACTTCCGCTAAGACTTTATTTCTGTAGTTTGGATATTATTATCTGCATGGGTTTTTGGCTTGTGTAAGTCATGTGGACTTTTATCATGTAATATCCATAAGATTGTCACAAGGGGATATCGTCCATCTCGATGAGCACGTGTACCTTCGGGGTGTGATAGGAATCATCTTCGCCGCTAGATCCACCTCTTCTACGAAATTGTTTCAACATTTTTGTAAGGTCATAAGTCAAAGAGGGGCAATTGGTTGGTTGTGGAGGAAGAGAAAGCAAGATAAGAGAGATCTTGAGATCTTGGGTAGAAATCAAGAAGAAGGGAAGATCTTAAATCCAATTTGGATCAAGATTAAGAAAAGATCTTGAGAGAATCTTGGAGAAGGGAGTTCTTGAGAGAAAACTTGAAGGAGTGAGTTGGGAGATGAAGAAGACTCTTTCTTGGATAGATTTGAGAAGAAAAGAAGAAGAAAGAAACTTGGATCTTTCCTTTAGAAGAGAGATCTTAGGGAGGAGGAGGAGTTGAAGAAGAAGAAGTGAGATTGGAGAGAGCATAGCCATGTGAGAGTGAGACATGGGTCGTGCTCTAGGTTTCTTGTGCCCCAAGGTCGTGCCACATGGCTGTGTCTTTTGACACAGCCTCGTCGTAACACATTCTGTCTAACTGATTGTTTTGCCACACGGCCAGACCACAAAATGGCACGGCCGTGTCAAAAATGGCACGACCGTGTCAAAATGACACGGCCATGTCGTGGTTGGTGATGCCTTCTCCTCCTTGATTGACACGATCGTGTCAAAAGACACAACCATGTCATGGCATGATCTAGATTTTTCTTAAAAATAGGTATAGTCATGCCAGAGAGGCATGACCTTGTCGTAAGACGTTCGGGAAGCTACTTCCAATGAGGCATGGCCTTGTCAAAAAGACACGGCCATGCCGTGGTTCATTCTGTCCCTCGGTGCTGATGAGGCACGACCTGCCTTCAATATTTCTCTAATATACCTTCCACACCAATGGTAAGCGCCACGAGAAGCTCGTGTAGCTTTGCATCCCTGAACAATGCCAAAAGAAGACTCACATAAACATCAAAAACAAGAAACTGAAAACAAGAACTAAAATATGAAAATAAACCCTTGGGTTGCCTCACAAAAAATGCTCGTTTAAGGTCGCAAGCTCGACCTCTGTCTTGGCTCAACTGGGAGCATTTGCCTTGAAGGAGTTGTGTTCTCCTCCACCATGATAGGATGAAATTTCAAGCCCTTCCTTCATCCGGGTCCTTGCCGGGATGATGTATTTATCTTTTTCGTCTTGGGCTTCTTTAATGGACTCGTCGAACTTGGTTCTACATCCAACGGTCGATCATCTTGGTGATGCTTTTGTGTTTTCCGGTTGGAGTCCTTTCAACCTGTAACACAAACTTTCAACGGCAGCAAATAAATCAGAGGCCTTTGATAAATAAAATTCTATTATGTCCTCGCCTACTACCAATGACAGCTTATGATTCATAACATCTATCACAGCTCCGACCGTGGCAAGGAAAGGTCATCCCAAAATGATGAGAATCTTCGGATCTTCTTCCATTTCTAATGTCACAAAATCTGTAGGGACTATAAAGCTCTCCACTTTCACTGGCACATCCTCAATAATACTCATTGGGTATCTATAGAAATGATTTGCTAGTTGTAGTGTCATTGTGATCAATTTAAGGTTATTCAATCCAAATTTCTTGCAAACAGAATAAGGGATGAGACTTACACTAGATCCAAGATCACAAAATGCCTTACCTATCAAGGTTGTGCCAATTTTGAAAGGGATTGAAAATCTCCCTGGATCTTTGAGCTTGGGAGGTAGCGTGTTCAGAATCAAGAACTACACTCCTCAATTAAAGCAAAGGTCTCATACCCATCCTTCTTGCGTTGGCTGAAAATGATTTCTCTTATGAACTTGGCAAATTTAGGCATTTGTTACAAAGCATCTATGAGAGGAATCTCAATACAAAGCTCTTTAACATTTTCAAGAAACTTGTCAAACTCTTCATCTTTTTTCCCCTTGGCTATTCTTTGAGGGAAGGGAATTGGTGATACATATCTCCCCACTAAGGGATCTTCAATTGGTTCATCATTCTCAATTTCCTGTTGGATATGATCGTGGTGTGAGGAGGAAGGAGTAGGCTCTCCAATTGGCATATATTCGATTCCTTTGTTCTTCGCAGTCACTTAGGGCTCACCCAAGGTCCGTCCGCTTCTCAACTCAACTATGTTGCAATGCTCAACATGATTTTTCTCGGGTTTTTCCAAAAATGTCCCTTGAGGTCTTGAGGTTGAGCTAGCCACTTGTACAACATGATTATCAAGCATTTTTAAATACTTCTCAACATTGTCCATTCTTCCACCGAGTTGCTTGATTTCATTTTTCATTTCCAATTGAGTGACTTGCATTTCTTCAAGTATTTTCTCTTATCTTGAGGGATGTAAATTTGGTTGAAAATCGAATAATTTCCCTATTTGTTCTTGATTATTGTGGTTGGAGAAGTTTGGGTGATTCCTCCATTCAGGGTTGCAGGTTCCCGAGTATGGGTTGTTGGGTCTTGGGTTGAAGTTGCCAATGACATCCACTTTTCAATTTGAGTCAATTGTGCAAAAATTGCTCCTATTTGGCAAGCTTCCTTTGTTTGCTATGTGTCACCACAAACTTCACAACTTCTGTTTACCGCATTCACGGGTTTCACATTCATTGAGTCAAATCTTTTTGTAAGAGCATCAATCTTTACAGAAATTAAGTCCAATGTATTTACATTATACTTCCCAAGAATTTTGATTGGGTTACTTAACTCTGATGCCCATTGATGATGGTTTAGTGTCATACTTTCAATAATCTCTTCAGCTTCATCAAGTCCTTTGTTCATTAAAGCTCCGCCTTCTACAAAATCCAAGGACATCTTTGTTTGATAATTAATTCTATTATAAAAGGTGTGGATGATGAGCCACTTCTCAAGTCCATGGTGGAGGCATTGTTGTAGAAGTCCTTTAAATCTATCCCAAGCTTCATAAAATGATTGTCCATCCTTTTGCATAAAATTTGCAATTAGATTTCTCATGTGGGCAGTCTTGCTTGGGGGATAAAATTTCTCCAAGAATATTTGTTCACATTGCTCCCAAGTTGTAATACTATTGGCCTGCAAAGAGTTGAGCCAAGCTTTTGCTTTATCTCTCAATGAAAAACCAAATAACAATAATCTGATAACTTCTACTGAAACACCATTCATCTTCATAGTTTCACAATTTTCATAGAAAGTCTTAAGTGTTAGTTGGAGTCTTCAGTAGGGCCTCCCTCATATTGATTTTGTTGAACTATAGAAATCATAGTAGGTTTGATTTCAAAATTGCTGGCCTCAGATGGCCTGGTGATGTTAGACCTTAGGCCCCTTGCATAAGATGCTGCATAATCTTTCAGTGGTTTGTTTGTCATGATAGACTGTACTTGCTCTTCTTTTAATTGTCTTTGTAGATTTTTTTCTTCTTCTTAATGTTCTGTCAATCTCAGGATCAATAGGCAGGAAATAGATTTCCTACAATGTTAGACCTTTGCATACAAAAGAACAAATCCAAAATCTCCAAAACAAAGTTCACAACATAATTATTTCAAAGAGAAAAGAATGCAAAACTTATAAAAAAAAAGAAATTGAAATGCAAATCTATTCACAAGACAAAAAAGATACAAAATTTATTAGGAAAAAGAAAAGTGTCTAGAGTAACTAAATTACTTATCAACTAATGTTAATTGAAAACAATCCCCGACAACAGTGCCAAAAACTTGTTGTTGAAACAGCAAGTGCATAGTTAAGTGGTCAAGTAATAAAAATATCGATTCACAGAGACTATTGATTAAGCACTAGTTAAGTCCGCAAAGCAAGTTATCTAAATAATCGAATATCATGTGAAATCTTGAGAACAAGAGCTTAGGAAAGAGAGAGAGAGATCCAATGAGAGCAGAAGGCGCAAAGAGAGGAATTTGTTCGGGAAGGCAATCCTATGATTTTAGTTTCATTATGATGTTAGTTGATGTACTATGAATTGTTCATTCCCTTACCCTCCATGTTTACACTCTTGTAGGGATCCTAATCAAATTACCGATATAAACCCGTGAAAGTTACATCGAAGTGTCTACACCATTTTCTTTCAATGTTATTAAGTATAAGAGGTAATATAGAAAGTCTGATTAAAGGATTACTCCCTATCACATGAGGTCCCCCCGGTCATATAGTCTAGATTACGCAAGTCACTTCCTAATGTTAAATTGGTGAAAACCCATTAGACTCTAATTATCTAATCCCTTGTAGAGAATCAGTTCCCATTTCAAGATGATGTCTCAGGAAAGTCTAGTTAAATGGTTATCCTCTATTAGTAAGGGCCCTCCTGGTCATACAATCTAAAGTATCTCCTCTATATGGTGACCAACTCTTCACATCCATATGCATTCACCACACACACATTGAATCAAACACAAACAAGATACCACACATATGGAACAAGTCATAAATATATCATTAGACAAGGAAATTGGCAAATCCATAGTTTACACATCAACATCACATCAAAACTATTTCCTATATCCTAGAATCTAGAAGATCTACTCCATAGCAAGGAAATTACAAGCACAAGATATGAAAAGAAGCATTCTTACAACCCAAACAAAGAGTAGAGAGGAAGAAATGCTTAGCGAGATGATTGTCAATGTCTTGGGATGAAATCCTTGCTCCGAAGGTGGATGGATCGTTGAAAACGACTTTGGAATTGGACCTTGTGGGTTTCCCTCAAGGGGAAAACCCTTCTCCCCTTCAAAATGGGATTTAAAGCCCCTTTTATATGCTTCCCACATGGCCTATGAGTGACGCGACACGGTCGTGCCTCATTGGCACGGCCGTGCCGTGACAATGCTAGTGAAGAAAGGCATGACCGTGCCTTATGGGCAAGACCAACCCGTGGGAGAATCTTGATTATTCTTTGAAAAAGACACAATCATGCCTTGGGGCATAGCCAACCCATGATGCATATTGAAATCTCTGAATTCTTGGTTGAGGTTGACACGGTCATGCCTCAGAGGCACAACCACATAGTGAATGCTGCTGGAAATGAGGAGGCACGTCTGGAATTGGCACTACCATGCCTCTAAGGCATGGCCACAATGTGAACTTTCCTAGATTTTGATGGAGCTACTGGGTGGCATGGCCATCCCGTGAACCTTGCTAGAAAACTTGAAGATGCCGATGGAAAGGAATGGTCGTGCCTGGGAGGCACGACCGGGCCGTGGAGCTTTCTAGAGTTGCTGCCCTAGGTCTTGAAAGACATAACCGTGCTTGTGAGACACGACCTTGTCTTGGCCAATGAAGGCACGACCGTGCCTAGGGTCACGGTCGTGCTTTGCTGGGTTTTTCTCCCATGTGCTCCTTTTTGCTCCAAAATACATCCTGTAAATGAAAATACGAAAAGAGTAGATCTCTAAATCAAAATAGTGAAAGTAGTCACATAACAATGAAATAGGATGCGATAGAGTAAATCATGCTCATGAAATGCAAGTAAATGTGTCATAAACAATGCCTAGAAACGTGCATAATCTACGCACATCATGAAGCTTCTTAGAACTTAATGGAGACATGGCTGAAAAGACAAGGTCGTGCCTCAAAGGCATGGTCGGTCTATGTATCTTGTTGGAAAACTTGTAGAAGCTGATGAAAAGGCACAGTCGTGCCATGCCATTAGTGATGCTAGAGATATTGGCTAAATAAGCACAACCATACCTAGGAGGCACAGTCTTGTTTTGGCTGGAGAAGGAATGGTCGTGCCTGTGAGGCATAGCCATGCTTTGCTATTTTCCTCCAAGCTTGCTCTAATGTTCGTTTTGCTCCATTTTTGCCTCAAATTGTGTCCTTCCAATCAAAATACAACAAGAGTAGATCTTCGAACCAAAGTAGTCGGATAACAATGAAATAGGGTAAAATAGAGTAGATCATGCTTGTGAAATAAGAGTAAATGTGCAACAAATGATGCATAGAAACATGCAAAATCTACGCATATCACACCCCCAGATTTAAACCTTTTCTTGTCCTCAAGCAAAAATCTACAATCTAGATTCATGTGGTGAAATGGTACATCATAATCCCTATTGAATAAGTCTAATCCTATCATTTAATATCATTGATGAGCATAATATAAAAATAGTTTGAGAATAATCTAAGTAGAAGTTCTCCGTGCTTGGTGCAATGAGTGACCTAATTTTTTCAAGTGTCAATCTCCAAGCCTAGTCAAGTCATCATCTAACCATGTTCCTTATGCTTCCAGTGAGAGACACTTACTTGCCACACACATAGTTCATCCCTCTCAAAGACTACACAAGGTCTCAAAGGATAGCTCAAAATCAAGAAAAATATAATAGTTATTTTCCTAGTAACCTAACTCGATCTCAAAGGGGTAACTTGTTAGTTTTCACTCACGATAACTATTTTTATATCCCTTATTTTTTTCGCTTATTGCTTGCAAAGTGCAACACTTAGACAAACCTTTTTCTTTTTTTTTGGTTCTTACAAGATGCAGCACTAGAACAAGTATAGGAATTTTAATTTTTCCAAATGAGTTGATGTGATCCCAGTTTATCCAGTAACTAAAATGTAGTTGAGAGGTCACCTTAGAAGCACAAGTACTAGTCTGATTCTATGAATAATAACTTTTTTCAGAATTTTTTTCATCAAAATTAGGCAAAGTGTATAGAGATCCTAAAACTAGGCTAATCATCAAACTCTTTCCAATAAAAATATAGCTCACTTCATGCTATTACAGATAGGAAAAATTAGCGCACTAAGCATGGTACCACCATAAATCACAACAACATGAAAATCTAGAACAAGTGTGCTAATATTCTTGCAATAAGGACAAACCAAATGATATGATGATTGATGCATTAAAAATGCCACAACTAAAACAAACCAAACTCAAACCAAACAAACAAGCAAAATTAAACTAAACTCAAATAAGCATATGTACATATGTACAAAAATGCCCCCAGACTTGAGCACTTCATTGTACCAATGAAAAACATAGTCAATAAGGTGAGATGGAGGAAAGTCAGGGAACCTGAAAATCCAGCAAGCTCAGGAAACCAATACATGTTTTTGTGCATGCGTTGGTGGTATTTGTACATAGTATCAATTTCCATGCAAGTTAATCGCATTAACCCCCA
The DNA here is from genome assembly GCA_038050645.1 of Hedychium gardnerianum. Taxonomy (NCBI): domain Eukaryota; kingdom Viridiplantae; phylum Streptophyta; class Magnoliopsida; order Zingiberales; family Zingiberaceae; genus Hedychium; species Hedychium gardnerianum. The sequence continues at coordinate 8,741 of JBBUKS010498914.1, forward strand.
ATTGTTCTCCCGTTTCTCCCATTCTTTCTTTTGAAGGTGAATGAAATTGGTAACCATTTTAAATAATTCCTCCTCTCTTCTAAAGTGTTATTTCACACCCTGAAACTAAGCATCTGACATAATATGTTGTCTCTCTAAAAAATATGTATGCATGGTATGATCAGAATAAAGAGTATCTAGAGTGGAGCAGAGATAAAATCGAGAACCTACAAAAGTAGAGGGAGCATGATGACTTGGGGAAACTTGATTAGATGGCTCTATTGGAGGGGGAACGGGGTGTTGGTTGGTGCTTGACATTAACAAATTTTCCTTAACATGAATGGTGGTTAAATTGTAGTTTGGCAAATGCAATGGGAAACTATTCTTCAAAGTTAGACTATATGCATTACTATCTTGTTTAATCATGCATATTGCTAAACATGAGCTGATATCGATCCAAGGGGTTCCATCCACTACCTCCAATCCCTCTAAATCACAACCAAGAACAATAGCAATATGAGTGATCAATCCTCTTAAAACAATAGTACTAGGGGAAGAGGATCTCCCTAGCTTTACAAAGTATTTGATAAAATGAAATCGTGTATCGATGTTAACTTCCTCAAGCATAGCCCATAGACAGAGTAATTCACAGTTATGCATGACTCCTTCACTATCACCCTATCCAAATATTGTATGCCTCATAACTTGATGAAGGTAACGGAAAACATGATTAACAATGGAAGTAGCCTTAGAAATGGATAGTCTAAACATATCATCTCCACTACCACCAAGTGATTCCCACATAAGTGTACTATGAAAATTCTTAGGGATTACTCGATTCCCCCCATATGGTAATTCAAAACATGCATTAAAGTTATCAAGTGTCCACTCATAATCATCATTAATCAGGTGGAAGTAAATCCTTTATTCCTCGAAAATATCATGAAAAGTGATAGAGCTTAAAAATTCCACGACAATTCTAGGATATGTGGGGTAATTCATATTCATGAAACCTTTCCATCTTATCCTATTGATCAACCATTCAACATCATTTTTGAGACCCAAAACATCAAAAGTGTTATAATCTAAATATTTAGTGCAAACAATACGATGGTTAACCAAAGAATTAAAATGAGATTTTGGCTCATTATTACCGAAGATAATACCAAGATTATGGTTTATACCTTCGTAGTGTGCCCTTTTCTTTCCTTTAATCGTAGGCTTTTCTTTTCCCTTGACTTTGGATGTACCTTCTTTGCATGAATGGTGTTTCAACATCTCCTCAAGATAATGGAACAAGCCTAAGGGGAGAAAGGGGAAAGGGAAGAATCAAGTGAAGAGGGAGAATCCCTCACTCGAGAAGAGAAGAGTGTAGGGATGAGAGTTTTTGAATGGGATTGAGAAGATGGAAAAAAGAAAATGGAGATGGAAGAAGGTTTTTGAAAGTGGTGAAGTAGAAAGAGGGGAAGAAATTAGAAGAGCGGAGGAGGCATGGCCGTGTGGGAGAAAACTTGGGAGTGAATTAGAGTTTTTAACCCTCGCATTGACGTCACACGGTCGTGTCTTTTGACACGGCCCCACCGTGATAAGTTTTGTTCAGGAGGCATTTCTTCACACAGTCATGTCAAAAGACACGGCTAAGGCATGTTTGCTTCGACTTCCTACTCTAAAATAGGCACGACCGTGTCAAAAGACACAACCTTGCCGTGGTCGTTGCTGGATTCTTCTTCAAAAGAGGCACAGTCGTGTCAAAAGACACAGCCTTTTCATGACTTCTTTGGGAGGTTGCTTCAAAATTTGCACAGTCATACCTGAGAGGCACAACCCTGCCATGAACCTTCTATCCATTGAGCACGACCGTGTGAAAAATCACGGCCTTGCCCTGATGCATTCAGGAGCTTGCTGCGAATGAAGCACGATTGTGCCTTTTGGGCATGACCTGCCTTCAAGTGTTCTTCAATATCCTTCCACGCCCATAGTAGCACTTCGGCCAGCTTGTGTAAGTTTGCAGACCTGAAATATGCACAAATAAGACTCAAATAAAGATAAAAAAGAAGATATAAAAAACAACAACTAAAAATGTAGAAATAAACTCTTGGATTACCTCCCAAGAAGCACTTATTTAAGGTAACAAGTTTGACCCCTATCTTGACTCAATCCGGAGGACGAGATTCAAAAAAATATTTTTCTTCTTCCTCTTCATCAAGCATTCTCAAGAAGTATCTTTTCAATCTTGCCCATTCACTTTACAGGATCATTATTCCTTGCTCCAAATGTCAACTGCTCTATATGCATATACCTTTTGAACTCTGAAAAGTCCTATCCATCATGATTTTAGCTTTCTAAGAAAAATTCTTAGTCTTGAGTTGAAAAGTAACACAAGGTCTCCTTCATGAAATTCTCTTCACATGACGTGTTTATCATGCCATTTTTTTTGTTCTTTCCTTATAAGATTTATCATGCTCGTAAGCATCCATTCCTACTTCATCTAATTAATTGAGTTGAAGTTTCCTCTTTTCTTTGGCTGATTTCAAATTAAAGTTGAGTTGTTGAATTGCCCAATGGGCCTTATGCTCCAATTCTACCAGAAGATGACAAGACTTTCCATAAACTAAACGAAATGGTGTCATTTTAATTGGAGTCTTATAAGTAGTATGGTAGGCCCATAGAGCATCATCCAACTTCAAAGACCAGTCCTTTCTAGATATGGGCACCATCTTTTTCAATATACCTTTGATCTCTCTATTTGAAATCTCTACTTGCCCACTTGTCTGCGGATGATATGGCGTTGTAATTTTATGACTTATCCCGTATTTCTTAAGTAAGTTCTCAAAATGTCTTTCAAGAAATGAGATCCTCCATCACTTATGACTACTCTAGGAACTCCAAATTTGGGAAAGATTATCTTCTTGAACATTTTAATGATAGTTTTTGCATCGCAAGTAGGAGAGGCTATGGCTTCCACCCATTTACAAACATAATCTATAGCAACCAGGATGTAATTATTGCCACATGATGAAGAACAAGTCCCTATAAAATCAACTCCCCAAACATCAAAGAGCTCAACTTCAAGGATGAAGTTCAATGGCATCTCATGCTGCTTAAAAATATTGCCTAGTTTTTGACAGCGATCACAAGATAACACGTATTCTTGTGCATCTTTGAACAAATAGGGCCAAAAGAACCCAACTTGTAGAACTTTAGTTGTTGTCTTTACAATTCCAAGGTGTCCCCCATACAATGATAAGTGACAATGATTCAAGATTTGCTTAGTTTCATCCTCAGGTACACATCTTCGGTAGAATGTATCACCACATTTCTTGTAAAGTAGGGGTTCATCTTATACGTAATACTTGACATCTGCAAATAATTTCTTTCTCTACTGAGAGGTGAGATTTGGTGAGAGAATTCCACAAGCAAGATAATTCACAAAATCTACATACCATGGAACATTTAGGTTAGTGACGGATAAAAAAGATGTTCATATGGAAAAGAGTCTTCAATGGGCAAATGGTCATCTATGTTTCCTTATACATCTTGACACATTCTGAATAAATGGCCTGCCACAACATTTTCTACTCTTTTCTTGTCTCTAATTTTTAAATTGAACTCTTGAAGTAGCAATATCCATCTAATAAGTTGTTGCTTTGCATCTTTATTGCTGAGTAAGTATTGAATGACTGCATGCTCTATATAGTCTGTCACTTTTGATCCTACCAAATATGATTTAAATTTATCAAATGCAAAGACAACTGCTAAACATTCTTTTTTTGTAGTAGCATTGTTGATCTGGGCGTTGTCTAGAGTTTTACTAGCATAATGTATGACATACACTTTCTTGTCCTTTCTTTGTCACAACACTGCTCTTACAACGTAGTTACTTGCATCACACATGATTTCGAATAGAAGCTTCCAATCCGGTGCTTGCATTATAGGAGCGGTTACCAAATCTCTTTTTAAACTGCCAAAAGCATCTAGACAATTTTAATCAAAATAGAATTCAACATCCTTTACCAATAAATTGGTTAACAGTTTGGAAATCTTGGAGAAATCTTTTATGAAGTGTCGATAGAATCCCGCATGTTCTAAAAAACTCCTTACCACTTTCACATTTATCGATGGAGGAAGTTTTTCAATCACTTCTACTTTCGCCTTATCAACTTCAATTCCTTGTTCAGAAAGCTCATGACCAGAACAATTCCTTCTTTAACCATGAAATGACATTTCTCCTAGTTTAGGACTAAATTAACTTCCTCACATCTCTGTAAAACTCTAGAAAGATTATATAAACATGTGTTGAAGTCAGTTCCATACATAGAAAAATAATCCATGAAAACTTCCATTATGTCGTCAATCAAATCAGAAAAGATAGCCATCATACAATGTTGGAAAGTAGCGGGAGCATTACAAAGACCAAAAGGTATTTTTATGTAAGCAAAGGTTCTGTACAGGCAAGTAAAAGTTGTCTTCTCGTGATCATGAGGATGTATAGAAATTTGGTAGAATCCAGAATACCGATCTAGATAGTAAAAATATGTGTGCTTAGCAAGCTTTTCAAGCATTTGGTCAATGAAGGGAAGAGGAAAATGATCCTTCCTAGTCTCTGTATTTAACTTCCTATAGTCAATGCACATACATCATCCGATAACTGTTCAAGTAGAAATCAATTCATTTTTCTCATTTTCAACCACCATCATTCCTCCTTTTTTTTGGAACCACATGAATTGGGCTATCAGAGATGGGGTAAATAATCCCTGCATCTAGTAGCTTCAACACTTCTTTCATGTAAGGATTTAGCTTTCTCTAATGTTTGACTAAGCATTTATGATCATGTTCAAGCAGGATTCTATGCATGCACAAAAAAGGGCTAATTCCCTTAATGTCATCGATGGTATATCTGATTACCTTCCTATGCAAGCTTAGCTCTCTAAGCAACTTTTTGGTCTCATATTCGTTCAAACTTGCATTGACAATCACTGTAAATGTAGAGTTTGACCCAAGAAATTCATATATGAGATTAGATGGAAGAGGTTTAAGTTCTACTTGAGGTGGCATGACTTCGAGTTTAGGTGGTCCTTGTTCAAGTGTTTTAATTTATTCGTACTCTTGTGATAGGCAAGGAACTTCTTCTATACATTGCTCATAGTCTCTAAACTCATCATCTCGAGTTCCTGACTTTCCATAAATCAAGCTTGTCTCTGAGGGATCTATTGGGGTTGCAAGGTTGCAAACAAAGTCCCATATTGAAAACACATAGAAAAGATCATGAGCTTATAAGGAAAAATATCTCCATTGGTATGAGACCTTTTGACTAAAGCCCAAAAATGAAATCATGAGGGCTTAGGCCCAAAGTTAGCAATATCACACCATTATGGAGATATCTAAATTTCTTTAGTACTAACAATTGGTATCAAAGTCAGGACTGCCAAAAAGTCTAACCACCGATTGTGAACAAGAGCTATGATCTAATCGAGTCATGTGAGTAGAATATTGAACTTGAATAAAGAAAATGGGGGCTCCCATGTCAAGGTCAAGCGGACCAGACACCAAGCAAGAAGTCTTGGTGGACAGTCAGGCAGAGAAGCCCTAGTTGCGGCTAGGCAAGGAAGACCTAGTAAGTCAGTTGGACTGAGAGGAAAGGAAGTCTTATTAGGTCAGGTGGACCGAGGGGCAGGAAGACCTATTGGGTCAAGGATCGAACGTCAAACGAATAATCTCTCCGCTTAAGGGGGGCCCTGTGGTCCCTTGTTTGAGGGGAGGATTGTTGGGGTT
>JBBUKS010498925.1:0-14490 GCA_038050645.1 Hedychium gardnerianum
GATTGCTGCATGGTAACGAACCTATTGGAGGAATAGAAGCTGCCAAGAGTTTATGCTGCGGCCACAGATTCTTCAATTAGGAAAACAATGTGCAGGACATGGAGAGAGATGGGAACAACTGTTTGGTAGGACTTTAATGGCGTGGGACAATGTTTGGGTTAGATTCATGGCTTCCAAGTCACACAACTCCTGGCTCACTTGCTATAAACCCATTACAAGTAGAAGTCAGATGATGGTACGATAAAGAGTTTTTGACTCAGTCAACAGAAAAATTATATGACAAGATCAAAATTTGATCAATATAAAGATCATGTGACGTTTTTTAAAATTTGATCAACATAGCCTTCAGGGTATATCAACAAAATTCATAAAAAAATTTAATTCCTTATTGATCCCGATTCCTGAAGGATTTTGACTCTTGACTGATCTCGACTCCCGGAGGATCCGAACTTCTAGATGATTCCGGTTTCTGAAGGATTCCGACTCTTGGTTGATCCTGACTCTTAGCTGATCCTGACTCCTAAAGGATCCCGACTCCTGACTGATCCCGACTCTTGGTTGATCCCAACTCCAGGAGGATCTCGACTCCTGACTGATCCCGATTCCTGACTAATCCCGACTCCTGGTGGATCCCGACTCCTGACTAATCTCGATCCCTAAAGGATCCCGACTCTTGACTAATCTCGATCCCTAAAGGATCCCGACTCCTGGTGAATCCCGACTCATCGACTTTATGACATATGATAATTATTAATATTAAAGGATATGATGATTACAAATACACTCTATAATACTCTTTAATATTCATTAAATACTTTTTAATGCTCTTTGAATGATCTTTCTATAGAAGATATAAAAAAGAATGACTCTTTAACCTTATTTTATATATATTTTTTATTTTTTATTTTTCATTACTATAAAACCTTTATATTTGTTTAGACATTGGAGGAACTTCATCAGGATACCTTCCAATGAATCCTATGATGCGTGTTACTTTTCGCAAGAAATCGTCACGCTATGAGAAAAAATCAAAAAGAAAACCTCAACATTATTTTTTTTACCATCGAGATAAATTTCTATCGTCACATTATTATAATAAAATATCTAGATCAACATCGAGATAAATTTGTGTCTTCACGTTATCCTGATAAAATATTCAAATCGGATCATAATCTACGACAGACCGGCAACAAATAGACTGACAACAACTTGAAGGTGTTCCTTTGGAAAACTCTTCGTAATAGACTGGCAACAAATTTTACACGTGGAGAGCTCATGTAAGAATTGTACGGGCATGGAAAATACAAGTTTACATGGGCTAAGAAATTGTCCATATGAGAGGAGTACCAGGAATTCCTCAATTTGTTGATGTGGTACCAAGAATTCCTCCATATGAGAGCTCACTGGTGTGGGAACTATTCAGCATAGGCTCGAATTACGTATCCAGATGTTTGATGTGGTACCAAGCAATTGGTGCCACCGTTGTAGTCAAACTTTTGAGATGGTTTGCATGCTATATATGTTGTTTGAGGAGCTAGGTTTTTTAAGGAACATTGACATGGCCAACATCCCTTGGTTGGTCATGCACGTCGTGCGGTCAGAGTCTCATAATAGTCTAATCACAAAATAATAGTAATCGGTTTGGATATCATAAATCTTAAGAATTGAATATCTAAATTATCAAAAAAAAAAACTTATTCAATTGAATAGTTAGAAAATCAATTTCCAGCCAAAATATTGTGTTTTATTGATGTTCGGTTCTCCTTTTTTCCCCATTTCAATTGAATAGTTAGAAAATCAATTTCCAGCCAAAATATTGTGTTCTATTGATGTTCGGCTCTTCTTTTTTCCCCATTGCAGAATTATGTTCATTTCCTGACGGATTATTTGTAATTTTGGAATTGCGAACTAGGCACATATATCCTTTCGAGGAAAAATAAACCTGGATAGTACGCTCTAAAAATATATAAAATAGAAGTAAAACAGTCAACTAAATGGGTCGATCCAAAAACAAACGTATCTGGTTAGACGATGAATCTGAAATTTCAGCCAACTCATTTTGCAAGAATCTGAAATTTTTACATTTTGTTCAAAATATCAATTGAAGAATAGAATAGGAGCATGAATCCAACGATGAATCTTCTTTCTGTTCCATTTCAAACAAAAGAACTACAATTTGAGAAAAAGAGAAACAGATACCTCCACTCAGCCGCTTTTCTTTGATATATATATTCATCTTTTTAATCTATCAACACATCCATCTCTGTCGTAAAAAGGGTGTTTTCAAAGAACAAGAAATGCATTCAAAAGCTAAAATTTCACCATTTGTTCGAGCATGTTTCCGAGATGTTTACAAGAAAGCATATCCGTAAGTCTGTAGCCTGTCTACCTATCATCACAGGACACAAGTAGCAAGGAAATGTAACTCCACTGCACAAAACATATCATAAACTTTCATAAAACCCAAGTTCGTGCGACTCAGAACCACTAACAAGTAGCCTAAAACCTAATTATACAAAGATGCTCCACTGACACTGGTTAGCAACGGAGTAGATAATCATTCATGCTGTCAACAGCCAGCAGCCTTCAAGAAGTTGTCGAAAGGGCTCGCAGGAGGTAATCTCAGACTTCGCAATGGTTCCAGACGAGCAGAAGTTAGTTCTAACCCATACGAGTTCACCTGCAAATGCAAGGCAATCAGAACTGAGAGTCATCTTTATTTTAAAACACCCGAGCATCACAACATATACTACCTTCTGGGTGAACTTCTGGTCATCCGCATTAGTTGGTGGTTGATCATCTGACACCGGATCATGACTACTAGTTAGCCAACTTGATAACTTTTTCCTTGTGCCCATACTAATAGCTTCACAGTGACTCGCCATTGTACCATAGGGGAGAGGAGAGGTTGAGACAGACGACCCAGCCACCTGACCAGCTACATGGAGTGCCTGATCAAATAGAATGCTAACGATGGTGACAAAAGAATACAAGGAGGCGCAACATAACTCTTGACCAACAATGATGAACTTGAATTCATTTAACTTATGGATTGGATTTGGCACTGTCAATATAATGGATGGCATAATGCAGAGAAAAAAAAAACTGAAAATAGGAAATAATACAAGAAAGTTCGAAAGCCACCAAATTTAAGCATCAAATTGTGATCTCAAAGGCACTAAATAGCATTTAGAGGTAACAATACTTACTGACTCCAACAATTGGCCAATGCTTATTACTCCAGGGGAAGCTGATGGAAGTGTCTTGGACAGGAACCCTGGGATATCCGTAACTGGTGACTGGTTAACTGCTTCTATGTTGACTGATGAGTTCCTTGAACATTCCTGGAGGATAAGAATGTTACAATCTATAGTTGAGCAACTGAAAAAAAAGGAGTGGTATTGGCTGCGACACATTTATTCATCTCAAAAAGTAAGATCAAATAATGAACCAGCCCAGATGACAACCTTCATTGAAATCAATGGAAAAGCTTAGCACACATGATTCATTCGCTTCCAAAAATAATAATATTTTACAAAGGCCAAACAAAATTTTTTGGAAGAGACCCAAGATTTTTCAAATACATAAAATATTATAAAACTACATTGTTAACCACTTAACAACATAAGTCTGTCAATGTCAACGTTGGTTCTCTAACCATGGTCAGGCACATAATAAAAAGTAGAATCAATTATTAGTGATACCCACTGACAACATACCCTTGTCAGCTGCACAGGAGATGCTCCACGATGATGTATGACGCCTTGCCACATCAACCGATCATACTCGTCTGGCCAAGCATTCCCTACCTGTGGAGTGCTCGGCCTTCTGAGCACCCTCTGCCTATAGAATGCTCGGCCTCCCGAGCATCTTCTGCCTACAGAGCACTCGACCCAAAAGGACAACACCCTGCACCAGAGGCCCCGTCATTTACTGGGGAACCCTCCTCTAGTGAGGCCTACTCAACGTCCTATCTAGTATGACCCAAAGAATTGACCGCAGCCCCCCTAGCAGGAGCAACCGCCGTAAGGTACGACCAAAATGGGCCAACCATAGTTTGGAGAGGTGGCAAGAGGAGGCCACAACACAAGATGACTTGCACTTAACCAAAATTCAAAGTCTAGGGTTTAGATAAGTTTTCTACAATAAAAGCATCAAATGTGAAGAGTATCTACAAATAAGATCATGTGGTACCTGGTATCATGTAGCACCTGTTTCTTTTCAATCTTGGAATGGAAGCGGAATGTCTGAGGCTGGGGTATTTGAAATAGGCCAGTAACTGGTGGCCCTATAATGGGCTTTTTAACGCTCAATTCAGGCAATTTAACTGGATGGAGGGATACCAACAAGTTTAATGAGACTGTAGCTGCTACAATTACGTGAATAGAGATAGTGTTGTTCGGCAACTATCCCGCAATTAATAGGATAAGAAAATTAAGGCCTTGTTTGCTTGCGAAGAAAAAAATTGCAAAAGATTGACACTAAGGAAAGATAGAATGTAGGAGAGAAAAGAAAGTTTAATTTTGTTCCCCTTCTGTTTACTATGGAAGAAAGAAAATGAGAATAAAATTGGCATTGTTGTATTGTTTACTTGGGAAGAAAATGATGAAAATAGAAATAGAAAATTGATTACAAAAAACCCATTTTAATATAGGAAAAAGGTATAAGTTTTCATTTCAGATTAAAATCATTCTTCCACTTCCACTGATGAGATAATTTGATTGGAAAGAAAATCTTCCTTCTTCAGTATACTTCCCAGGTAAATAGGATTTTTAAGTACTATCTCTTACCCTTACTCTTGTTATTTTTTGTGGATACCATTCGCTTCAGTAAACAAGTCCTTAAGTTTAGCATAAGTGATCAAGATTTATGTGTCTTGACTCACCATATATGTGAGGTCAAAGATGTCATATATATTCTAGTATGCAGAAGACATGCCAAATGTCAAACTTCAAAGCCTGTTTCGGCGGATGTTGTTGTAGCCTGTCCAATCAGTAACAAAAACTAATGTGATAACTGAATGTGTCCCTTTTAAAAAGAGCTGTAGGGAACTCCCTTATTATATAAAAAAATTGAGAAAAATCCAATCAGTACAAATTATAAAGGAACCCACTATGTGAACCAGAAGAGCAATGCCACACTGTAGAATAACGAGGTATGTTGTTTGATTGTTACCATATATGGAATATATATGAAACCGAAGAACAAGAGGAAATGGATGAAGATACCTCATCAAACAAGACTGATTCTTCAGTCTCAAGAGCTTGGTCATTATTCCAGTTCAACACTAGCTCCAATGCAAAAAAAGGTGCATCTTCAGGCAAGAAATTCCCATCCAGTTGCTTAGCTAGGACATCCTTCTCCAGCTGAAGAAACAAAAAACAAGAGAGAGAGAGGATGGGAGAAGAATAGTCAGTCCAGTGAAATTCACAAGTTGTGGGATATATTCAGAAACACAAATTAAACATAGCTAAGAATGATGATTCACGAACTAACATCAAATAATGTTGACAGCCCGTCAACAACCACATCAAGTAACTTCAGATTTGAATGGTCCACTGTGTTTCTTATGTTTGAGAGAGTAGATTTTGCTGCTAGTTGATCACTTTCAGAACTATAGCTATGCATATCTGATTCAGATCTTACATATATCTGGAAATCTTCACCAACTTTGATATATGGATCGATCTGGAAAATTGAGAACACACAAAACTTAGGTACCAGCTATTCAACTTAGAACTTAAAAATGCACTTCAAAAATTAGATGGACCAAGGTAATCCTGAAGTTAATCATATTTGGAAAAGAAACATTTTGAAACAAAATGCTAAGGAAATTTTAATGGACCTTTCTTTCTAAAGAAAATCATAGAACTACGAATTAACTATAAATTCTGTCAACACATGTATGCATGCATACAAAAGGAAGGAACTATTGGAACATATGTTCCCCAAGTGGTCTGGTGCAACTACGGATTTTAATATTTAGGCAAAGGTTTTAAGTTAGACTTTGCATTTGTTTTTGATATGTATATTTGAGTGCGAAGGGACTTTAGTATAGACACGTGGACATGGAGATGGCTTGGCGAGGCTAAGGACGTGGGTACCTAGTGGCTCAAGGTACATAGAGAATGGAGAAGGATGGAATGGAACACTCGATGGACCGCAAGACTAGAAGCATCGATGGCAACTATGCATAGGAAGCAGAGTATATAAACATAGCATGAAGGATGGCACGGGAAGGCAACCGAGAGTTCGTGCATCCGAGGGACAAGAAGCTACGAAAGATTACTAGAGCCTCACTACGTAAGCAGACAAGAAGGATGGCACAAGAAGGAAGTCGAGGGCTCGGAGCATCCGAGGAATGAGAAGCTTGACAAGAGAAAGTCTCGTGACAAACAATAACTATTGGTGAGCTAAAGGTAGAGAGAACATTATACTCGAGAGAGGGTAGCTTTCAATCTAGGAGGACTTGGTCATTAAATGGATTGTAGCTAGATTGTAGTCAACATGTTGTCGAGTCGACTATGGCTATGTGGACCGGACAATTGACTCAGAAACTAATAGAATATTATTTCTATTGAAAAGGACTATGATTAGTCAACTGTTCTAAATTGGATGAAGCAATCATCAAAGGAATTGAAGGAAACATAGGGAACGATTGCGATTGACTATATTTGATCAGGGCTACTCGATTGATGGATATGGTCAGTCAACCGACTGGTAAATCCTAGATGAAGCAATCATCAAGGGAAACAAAGAAAACCATCGCCAACCACTATAATCGATTAGATCATTCGACTGATAGTGACAACCAATCGATTAATGGGTGCCACATTAGTAAGACCGTGTCAAGATTTCATTGCAAGAAGGATGATTTAAAAAGGGTTTGATGGGATATGAACAATATAGCAACATAATAGTAAAAGGCATTGCTTTATTATTATTTTCAATGAGCCTCATTATTAAAAACCTTAACCTCTATTATGAGCCTCCTATACGTATTGTGATCATAGATTTCTCCACCTTTGACATTTCACCTAAAAGGAAAAAAGTATAGAGAATTTCATGGTGATCCACCAAACGGATCATAGGCTATGAACTACGAGTATGGAGCTAGCAAACCATGTTAAATGGTTGTTTTACTGATTATGGTATGTTTGTCACCCCCTCCCCCTCTATGTTTACCTCACGATCAGACAACAAGTGATATCAAAGTCAAGTTTAAGGACTAATTGCTAATGGGAGCATCATCTGAAAGGGATGGCCAAAACAAGAATTCGTCCACTGAGATTTGAAGGAGAATTTGTTGGGACCATTTACGTGGCTAGATAGGGTAAATAAATGCTTGCAATTTGATTCGTCTTCTTTCTCGTCTATAATGAATTAGCATAGTGAAATAAAAAACAATCACAAACTCAAAACACGAATGCAAGACAAATAAATATAACGTGGTCGGGAAACCTAGTTCTCCACAGCCTATGATCTTTTAGTGTATCACTCTCACAAACCCTCTACAATTCCTCCTCGGATAACTTCTGGACCTAGAAAAACCTCTTACAACACATGTTGCTCAAATACAAGAAAGAATGCAAAAGATACAAGCAACAACATAAGCAATACAAAAAATAAAAATTATAAGGTTGGCTTAGGAATGCAGCAACAATCACCTTAGAACCATCCAAAAACATTAGCCAAAAAACCCTCCACAAAACTAGCTTTTATAAGCCGACTACTCCACTTGAGCATTTGAGAATCAAATGTTTCTGCAGCTTTATCCACTCAAGGCTCCTTTTTGGTTTCTTATTTTGGCATCAATCGATTGATTTTACTATTTCCAATAGACTGTTAATGCACTAGTCAACTAGTTGCCTCATAAAAGTATTCTATACGTTGGCATTTCTATGTAAATCGACTTATCCATCAGTCGACTGCTCCAAATCATAAATTCATACAAACCAAACTTCATGATTTCAGATTCATCAGTCGACTGCTCCACTTAATCCACTCGACTAGGACCCTGATTCCAACCACTCTAATGCTAAATCTATGTCGAGCAAAGAGACACTAGATCTCTAGGATTTCCTCATCTGCTAGTCGACCTAGACTTACTACGACTTCATCCTTACTTAGTATCCAGTTGACCTCGATCTACAAAAAGTTTCCATACCTAGAGACTCCTCGTCTCTAGGACTTCATCTTTTACTCAATATCCAACTGCAACCTACTCGTACTTTCATTTGTTCAGCCTCAAATCAACCTTGACTTGAAGAATTTCAAATACCTAGAGTTCACTCTTCTAGGACTTTATCACTTGCTAAACTTCCGATCTGTCTTAACTTGTTTGGACTACATCACTTCTTAGAATTCACTCCTTTAAGACTTCATCAGTTACCAAGCATCTAGTCCTCCATGACCTACCAGATTTCATCACTGCCTAATATTTAGTCAACCTTATTCCACTTAGTCTTTTCCCTTTCTAACTCCCTTTCCACGTCAACACCTATTAAACTTCAACTAATGTCAAAGTATTCAGTCAACCTTGTCCTACTTGATGTTTTCCCTTAGCAACTCCCTCTTAGACTTTTCATATTTGTTAACACCTATCTGACTCCAACCAATGTCAAGATTCGATTAATCTTGACCTACTTGACACACCATCTCCAATCATCAAACATATTACTCAAACATCAAACCCCAATGCATACCATAATCAACCTTGACTAAGAACCAATCGCATTAACAAAATTCTCAATGTGGAATTGTTGGATGGAGGAATTTTTTCATACAGATTTTGATTCAATGCTAACTATGAAATTTGACTTTGGGATGCCTAGAGAGGTAGAGAGATGATCTAAATGATCACCAATGGACTAAAAAAACAAGAAGAATACATAGCCAACAATAAAGTCGAGTACCACATCCTGAGTGTATTACCCACAGACGAGATTAATCAGATTGGAATTTATCATTCCATCAATGACTTTTGAGACGAGTTGGTGAAGCTACACGGAGACACCATGAAGACAAAGTTAGCAAAGCTATATCTTATGAGTAGTCAGATCAACAATCTGAAATTAGAAAAAGGAGAGTCGGTAGCAAAGCTCCATAGTACGTTAAAAGAACTCATAAAAGGCATAGTAAGAAGGTGAAATAATGTTAAACAAGGATATGCTAAGTAGAACTATCAACATATTTCCAAGATCATCACAATGGGATTCTAGATGACTTTTTTCCACTATGGAATTAAATGAGTCTAAATTTGAAGGTTTGGCGGATAAAAATAACATTTACAAGAGGGACACTAGCCATAACACAAAATAAAGAGTATATGGAGTCCTCACCAGATTCATTTTCCATGGACAACAATGAAGAAGCGTTTCTAGTGAGAATGATGAGAAAGGTTTTCAAAACTTCTAATTTTGACAAGAACGAGGTCAGGAAATTCCCAAGGAAGAAAAGAACAAGAGAGGTCAGATGTTCCAATTGTGATAAAAATGCAAGTTGTAGACTTTCAACAACCTAAGAATGATCTCCATTTTAAAATTCTTAAGAGTTGATCCATAATTAGTAAAGTGGATAAAGCCCGTACCTAAGAAATACCTAGTTAACTCAGTTGGCCCTTAACTTATTTTGGGTGCCAAAACTCATCATTAATTTAAAAAAAAAATGTCAGATGGTCAACCTTTGTGAATTAAATTCAAACTTATTATATGGTTGACCTAGCATTTTAGCTTTGGATAGAACTACATGATCATATAGCTATTTAGGAATACTTCTATATCTCACAAAAACATAACGTAGTTTTTGTATTGAGAAAGAAACAAAGTGAGATGTTCGGATGATACTTGTGATAATTTTATTCATGATTTTTTTTCATCAAAAGGTCAAATTTTGAAGATTAATATACTTTTTCAAAATTTCTGAGTTAAGCTGCCATGTAACAAATGTGTTTACAAAATATTTTTTAAAAAAAAATAGAATTTATTGTAAATTTTTTAATATTGGCATGCATTACTGGTCTCAACCCACTATTTCAAATTTGACTGACACTAGGCAGCAATCGACTTTTTGACAAAAACATCAAAAGAGTTTTTTGAACCCTAATTTATTTTCAAACACTCGTTTTTACATTGTCAAAGGGGAGATGGATGTAGGTTAAGTTGGGATACCTCATTTTCTAAAGGGGGAGATGGATGCAGATTAAAAGTCATTTTTGGCTCAAGAAGGAGCTTATTTGAACGGGGACACCTAAGATTAAATTTCAATTTTGTATTTATACATATATGTGGGTGTGTGTACGTGTATGTTGTTTTCCCATAACTTAAATAGATTGTGAAACATTGAAAAGGAGGAAATTCTTAGAACATACATTCCCTAAGTGGTCCGATGCGACCACAAGTTTTAATGTTTAAGCAAAAGCTTTAAGTTAGGCTGGACACTTATGTTTGATATGTGTGTGTGAGTTATGCAGGGAATTAGATATACACACTGGAAATAACTTGTGCAGCCATGGACGTAGGTACCAGGTACTCAAGGTCAGGTCATGGAGGAAGGAGAAGCATGGCATGGGACACCTGAGGTGCCACAAGACAAGAATTATCGTAGGTTGTGCCTAGGAAACAGACTACACAAGTGAAGTGAGAAAAATGACACGGGAAGCAAGCTAAGGGCTCGATGAATTCAAGGAACAAGAAGCTTAATGAAAGATTGTTAGAGGCCCACTATGTATATGGACAAGAAGGATGATACAGGAAGGAAACTAAGAGCTCGATGCACCTGAGGGATGAAAAGCATGACAGAAGGTCTCATAGTAGTAGAAACTATTGGTGAACTGAGAGTCAAGAGCAAATTATACTCGAGCGAGAATAGCTTTCAATATAGGTGAACTCGGTCATTAGATCTATCATAATCAACGTGTCAGTCAACCCATTCAAAAACTAGTAAATTTTGTTGGCTAATCAACCCATTCTTAAACCATCTGTGTACTGGACAAAGTATGTCCATCAAATTGAGTACTAATTAAAGGATGCGAAGCAGTTTTAATAAGCATAGGAGGTACTATTGATAATAGGGTGGCTTCATCGATTGTAGAGTTAGTAGCTCCACTATCAAGAAAGGCTTGAAGTGTAAATTCATGACCGTGGATGTTGAGGAGACACCTAACGCGGATGTCCATGGTACGACCAGTATTACAGATGCTTGGCGTTTTAATAAATACCATGTCATACTCTGCTTGGGACTCCTGAAAGATTATACTTTTGTCTTTATCAGGTAGAGCAGGAGGGTTTATTGGTGGGGTGAGCTTCTTAAATTCCGCTTCAAAAAGGTTGAGTCGTGTTTCTAAAACTACAATTCTGGTTTCGAGTAGGAAATTACGTGGCGGTCCGTGTGTTATTGGAGTGGGTATCTGAATACCATAGTTGTGGTCAAGACAAAGGCTGCAATATTGTTTCTTGCAAAGGGAACATGTTCCGCTTTTGTCTAAGGAAGGGAAATAACTACATATAAAACATGAAATATTATTAGTTCCAGTTTTTAAGGTTCACGATAAGATAGGGTATCTGGGGTGTGCTGAAAAACCACTTGTTATACCATCATATTCATATTAGTTGGATTGGGTTGAAAGACCTCTTCCCATTGTTCTTCCAAGTCATAAAGTTCGTCTTGTAATAGATTTGTGAGCACTCCATATTTGTCATTGATGCGTTGTGGATGTGGTAGAAACGAATTTATAAATGTATAATCAGCTAAAGAAGAGACTTCTTTTAGTTCGTCAAAGGAGACAATTGAATATATAGAAGTAAAATGTAGGACATGCCGAAGAGGCATATGTTTTCTTAGGTTTCAATTTTCGAACATGTTTGTCCTTCTTTAAGTATGGTTTCTTTTCCTTACTTTTCCTCATAAAGTAATTTTTCTTTGGTTTTCCCCTGAATTTGGCTTGTAGAGTGGGTTTAGTAGATTGTTTCCCTCGTCGTCGGTATTGTTTTTGTTGGTTTAGTCTCTATTGTTGTGGTGTGTATATTTGGCTATAAAAGTGTTGATTTTTAAGTTATTTTTGTATTTGGATATATGTATATTTTTCTTTTAAAATTGCTATGATGTATTGCATATGGATTTCTATATTATCATATTGAGGTGTAACTCTCATATCAGCTCATGCTTTGTGAATTTCTTTTCCTAAATCTCCTGGTAGTTTACTAAACAATCTCTCTCCTAATTCTGGATTACAGTAATTACCAGAGATTATTGTTAATGTTAGGAAATTATTACAAACAAGTTTGATCCAATTCCAGCTAAATAATTGAAGCTGCTTTAAATCTCTCGTTGATCTCTTTATCTTAAATCTAGTCCAGTATTTTCATCTTTAGCTGTCAATAGTCTAAGTATTGTGTAACAGAAATTTAGGATATTATTGCCTTGAGCTGCTATCCTAACTATTTCTTCTGGGAACTTATTTTTATATGTTTCCCATGCTGCCTTGGCTACATCTCCTAAGTAATTTTCTCCTATATGCATCATGGTTTCACCAGATTCAATATCTAATTCATGCTTAGGTTGATAGTCCCGTTGAACTGAAACAATCCACTATTCTAAATAAGTATCATATATTTGGGGATCATCACATTCAGCTATATTTAATAGTACTGAATTTTTCCCAAAATATGTAATTTGGTCTTCTTTTTCCTATGGTTCTATGTAGTGGATTGTTGTTTGTATAAGGAGTAATTCCTTTCTAGGTGGATGGCCTTGGTCATTATCCCTTGTTCCCATGGAACTTTCGGGTTAACGAAATGCTACTAGAGGCACATTTAAAGGTATCCTCGAAGTTCCTGTAGATTCTGCAGATTAATAGTATTCATAAGGTTTACTGGTTGGACTTGTTTTCTTGCAATGATATTTTGATCTTCATCAAAATAAAATTCTCAATCTTGGTCTAATCTATGTTGTTGTTTTTCAAGTTGTTCAAATTCTAATAATTCTTCTAGAGTGTTATAAGTTGTTGTTTCTACTAGTCTATAGATGTATTCATCTAAGTCATCGTAGAATCCTTGAAAGTCTTTTTCAAAGGTTCTGTCTGTCTATGTTAAGTTTTCGATATTCATTAAGTTGAAATTTTCTTCTTCTTCATTTCCATTTTGAGAGGAAGAAGGTTAATAATCATTAAATCGAACTATTAGCTGTCCATGTATGTTTTTATACATGATGGATTCTGTTGGTCTAAGCATTGGTGTTTGTGTATTTATATTTAGATTAAGATTCCAATCTAGTACTGTTAATGTTTCTTAAGAGAAGTCTTTTGGTTCTAAGAAAGAGATTCCTTTTGAAATCAAGGCTTTAATGATAGTATTTATTTGTACCTTAAAATTATTATTGATTTGTCTCATTATTTTTCCCAGAAAGATAATATCAATCTGTATATTATTTGTAAGGAAATTTCCATAGTCTTTAGCTTGGACTATAATTTTAATATGTTTCACAAAATCTTCAATAGTCATATTAAAGTTTGGGCAAAAGTAAGTAATACCAAGATTAGTATTCATATCTACCTGTCTGAAAATCTAGAATCATAGAGAACTAAAAAGACTTTTGCTCCTATTCGTCTTTTTGTTAATCCTCTTAGTCCAAACACAAGTAATCCTAAATGGATATAATTGTGTTTTCTTAGTAAAAGTGCTCTTGCAGATTCCTCTGTCAAAAGATTGTCTTTCTTCTCCTCCATCTGGTAGATGTAGAGATCGTGTCCTATGATGTCTATATAGTGCCATTGAAAAGGATAAATTCATTGGTTATATAATCTTCTTGGATTAAGTATATTTAATTGTTCATTTGAGAATGTTACAAGGTTGTTTTCTATATCTATTAAGTCTTCTAGTTGATAAGTTCTTGTTTATGTACTATTTCTTCCTATGGTTATAATATTATCTAACCTACAAGCAACGATTAAAATACCGTGCCGTGCCGCCCGGCACGGTCGGTTTTACCGTTCCGATTTTTTACCGAAATCGGAACGGGAACGAGACGAAAGGCCGACAGAAGGAATCGCGCCACGCGATCGCGCGGCATAAGAAATCGCGATTCGCTGTGACAGATTCCTCCTGTCGAGCAATTAATCAAAAAAAAAACCTATATAATGAGGTTGGCCGCTGGCGAGTGAAGAGGCAGCGGCGAGCGAGGCAGCGACGAGGCGAGGCGAGGCGGCACTGTCGGAGGCGTCGCGGGACGCCTCCTGTGCCGCCGGAAGCATCGCCGGACGCCTCCGGCGCTGCCGGAAGCCTCCGGAGCCGCCGGAAGCCTCGCCGAACGCCTCCGGCATCTGTGTCCGCTGCGCGTGCGCGTCGGGAGGCGTCCGACAACGCCTCTGGTGCCGCCGGAAGCGCCGCCGGAAGCCTCCGGCGCCACCGGATGCCTCGCCATAGGCGTCCGTCGCCGCGGCTCGCGCGATTCTCACGATGAACGAGAATCGCGATTGAGCACTATGCATTCCCA
>JBBUKS010498942.1:0-14490 GCA_038050645.1 Hedychium gardnerianum
ACACTGGATTAGTTCATCAGATAACAATAAGACTTAACTTTGAACCTTTGACAACATCAAAACATAGGTTTGATTCTAGTACTCCCTGCACCAACAGTATAGTAATGCTTGATTAAGAATAGTTAAGAGTAGTGTTTTATATATATCTACAGCCTCCTACCATCAATTCAACCAATTGATATGCTTATTATACTTATTCATTTGACACTGATCTGAAGTGAATATAAATACCATAAATTTTGCCTTTTATTAATGAAATATGATACAAAAATTTCTTTGCCAATCATCTCATAATTGGCTCTTAGGGATAATACTAACGACCTCTTCTTCTTAGTGGCATTAGAAGGAAATGTTGTAAACACTCCGATGTAACATTCATGGGTTTATATTGGTAATTTGGTTAGGATCCTTACAATGGTGTAAACATAGAGAGTAAGGAGATGAACAACCCATAGTACATCAACTAGCATCATGATGAAACCAAAATCCTAGAATCATCCCCCTAAGCCAACTTCTCTTGGTGATCTTACTCACTCTCTCTCTCTTACTCTCAACTCTCTCTAGCGCTCAGTTCACTCTTTCAAACTCTAGTTCTAAAACTTTCAACCAACTTTCAATTATCTAGATAATTTGTTTTGCAAACTCGACTAGTGCTTATTCAACAATCCTTGTGGATTGATATTTTATTACTTGATGACTTAACCATGCACTTCGCTTAACATTACTTGACTAGCAATTTAGTTACTCTAGACCTTTTTTTTTCCTTTTTATTAATAAATTTTGTATTTTTCTTTCTTGCTAGATTTTTACTACTACATGTCTATCTTTTTTCTGACTATTTCCTTTTAGATGAATATGTTTTCCTTGAGTGCAAAGATGGATGCTCTAATTCAAATGTTTGACCAAACTAATATTTTGAATTATATTAATATCTATTATGAAAGTTGTGGTGTAATAGGTCATGTGAATGATAATTGTCCAATATTATTTGACCGTTCACATAGAATATATGGAGAAAAATGGGATGCCTTCCCCAACTACAATTAGTGGCCGGAATAATATTATTGTAAGGCTGGTGAAGTAACAGGACAAAAATCGAAAATTGCATCAAGATACGCAATTTGGAAACATCATTGGATAATCTCAATAAAAAGTTTGATGGACAGGGCACTTATGGACAAGCTATGAAAGTGAAATCTTCATCACATTTAGACAAAATATTGATAATGGCGGAAAGCTTCCAAACCTCACAAGGTCAAAGGCACAAGGAAATCAAGAAAATGAATGCTAAGTGCATTGAAATAGACTCATTATGCATGAGAATGTCAACTCAACTCTCGACTTGGGAGGAATCTAGGATGAGTGAAGTTCATGAAGATGAGTTTGAGGAACATGAAATTGAGACTTTGATAAAGGAGTGCACTACTCTAATTCAAATACATCCAAATCTCAAATATTCACAAACTTTGATGATTTTTTTTTTAGAAACTCAAAACAACCAGGACGAAGAGGATGAAGCCACTAAGGCATCAGTTGAAGAAGAATATTTAGTTGTATCTACCGATATTGTTGATAATCCTGTAGTTGATATTGATGTTGGTATATTCTATCCTACTTATAATGATGTTGTGGATAGAAGTGTAGGAACTTGTATTGTGGAAGGAATGACCTAAGAATCACTTCCTTTGGTCCCATAATCACTTAAAACTATGGATGTTGCAGAAATTGAATTTGTTGATGTTGGAAGTGTAGGGACTTGTGCAATAGAGGTAAAGTCCCAAGAATCACTTCTTTTAGTGGTACCACCACCTTAGCCAGAGCCTTTCCTACCTAGATCTGAATCCATGTTCGATGATTTACTCTCTTCGGTGATTGGTAATGGTATGATTTTATTTGATATATCTAAGTCTACTAACCAATTCTTTTTCAAGCATGTTGGTGGCAGGATGTATTTTGCAAAGGAATCACATGGACGACCTAGTAACGAGCCTTTGAAAAGTAACATATTTATTGAGAGACTTAGAACCCTTGGCAAGATAGTTCTAAAATATCTTACTTCTTCACGAGCGAGGTTTAGAAGATACATCATTGGTGAAACTAATAAGGGGTCGAGCTTATGATCATAAACGAATGCTTCTTGGGAGGCAACCCAAGCTTTTTCTTGTTTTCATTTAAGATTTTACCTTGTTTGGTAATTTTAATTTTTGTTTTGTTAAATTTCATGGATGGGAGCACCCCACGAGTTTCCCGTGGCAACCTCCATAGGCGTGGGAAGAATATCAGTGAAAAACAAAGGTAGGTCGTGCCCAAAAGGCACAGTCGTGCCTCTTGTATTGATACTGGTCGTGCCTAACATTGTAGAGCCATGCCTAAAAGGCACGACTATGTCTTTTCTCCAGAATCTCCAGAGGTCGACATGGGCAGGGCATGCCATTCTAGCACGGTCGTGCCTCTCTCAAAGCAGGCATGCTTGTCAACCATGGGCAGGTCGTGCCTCCTTTGAGGTGAGCCGCCCGTGCCCACCATGGGCAGATCATGCCATTTGGCACGGTTCTGCCTCTCATGCCTCCCTTGATCTCACTTTTTCCTCTTTCTCCTAACCTAATCCCACTACTTGTTTTTTCTTGTCTAATCTTCTTTTTGCAGTATTCAGAGATGAATAGGAGTGTGACTACTAGATAGAGGGGTGACTTTGGCGAGGAATGACTTAGATGCTTAGCGTGCATCATTGGGTAACTTCTCTCATTTCAAACCTCCTTTGCATTAGATTTTTTGGTTTTCATTGGGACAATGAAAGATTTAAGTCTGGGGGGATGTATATATGTTGGGTTGTCAGTTAGTTTTTGTAAATTTTTATTTTTACATAATAAATTTTTCTAGTTGCATCATATATCATGTCATTATTTGTTTGTTCGTCATAGCAAGATACTCGTATTCTTATTCTAGATATTCATGTTGTTGTGATAAAGCATGCTAGTATGTTTAGTGATATATCTTCTCCTATACATAGATAGCATGAAGTGAGCAGTGTTTTTATTGAAAGAGTTTGAGTGTTGGCCTAATTTAAGAATTTCTTCACACTATGCTTGACTTTGATAGTAGATACTTCCAAAAATAGTTATGATTCATAGAACTGGACTAGTATGCTTGTTTTTCTTTGTGACTTCTCAATTATATTTTAGTTACTGGATAATCTCGGTTCATGTTAACTCATTGGAAAAAATCTACATCCTGGAAAAAATAATAATAATAAGGAGAATAAATAATATAAAAATAGATGTCATGAGTGGAAACTAACAAGTTACTCCTTTGAGAATGAGTTAGGTTACTAGGGAAATAACTATTATGTTTCTCTTGATACCAAGTATTCCTTTGAGACTTTGTGTAGTTTGAGATAGATGAACTTTGCGAGTGGCAGGTAAGTGCTTATGGCAAGAAGCATGAGGAACATGGTTAGATTACGATTTGACTAGACTTAGAGATTGACACTTGAAAAGGTTAGGTCACTCGTTACACTAAGCATAGAAAACTTCTACTTAGGCCACACTCAAACAACTTTGTATCATGTTCATTAATGAAATTACACCATAGGATTAGATTGATTCACTAGGGATTATGATGCATCATTTACACACATGAATCTAGATTATAGATTTTTCTTGAGGACAAGCAAAGGTTTAAGTCTATGGGTGTTATGTGTGTAGATTATATTTTTTTTAGACATTGTTTGTTGCACATCTACTTATATTTTATTGAATATGATCTATTTTATTACACCCTATTTCATTATATTATCTTGTTTTTAATCCTTTGATTTGGAGATTTTCTTATTTTCATTGAAAGGACATAATTTAGAGCTAAAATGGAGCAAAAAGAATATTGGAGCAAGCTCAGAGGGAAAGTAGCCAAGCATGGTCATGCCTCACAAACACGACCGTGCCTCACAGGCATGATTATGACTTATCAAGACAAGCAAGGTTGTGCTTTAAAGGCACGATCGTGTTTCTTTAGTCGATCCGACCAGCAAGTCTCATGACACAGCCATGCCCCCAGGCATGGCTGTGTCAACTCCAGTAGAACTCTAGCAATTCCAACAAGAGACACGACCCGACCATATCTTCATAAGCTGTATCTCAACAATCTCCAACAGCATTGATTGCTTGATCGTGCCCCTGAGGCATGATCGTGCCTTATTCCAATAGCTAATGAAGAGTCCCCACAGCTCGGTCGTGCCTCAAAGGCACTACCTACCATTTTCCAGAAGATTTGCCATGGGACGATCGTGCCTTAAAGGCACTATCGCGTGGTGTTAAGTTCATCCCATGAGGTCTATAAAAAGGGCCTTCATATCCCTTTTTGAGGGGGAAGGAGGGTCTCCCCTTGTGGGAAACCCTAGAGCTACCATCCAAGAGCCACCACGATGATCTGTTCACCTCCGGAGCAAGGAAACATCTCGAAGACACCAACAATCTCTTCGTTAAGCATCTCTTCTCCTCCATTCTTAGATTTTGGTTGTAAGAATGTTTGCTTTCATGTATTTTATCTATTCTTCCTTTTTCTTAGAGTAACCTCCGAATTGTAGGATGTAGGAAGTAATTATGATATGATGTTGATGTATAAACTATGGATTTGCCAATTTCCTTGTTCAATGACATGTTTATGACTTGTTCCATGTGTGTGATGTCTTGTTGGTGTTTGATTGAATGTGTGTGTGGAGTGTATGCATATGGATATGAAGATTTAGACACATGTAGAAGAAAAGATTTAAATTGTATGACCGAGTAGCCCTTAGTGACAGAGGATTACCTTTAACCAGACTTTCTAGAGTCATCACCTTGAAATAAGGGCCAATTCTTCATAAGGGATTAGCTAATTAGATTTTAATGGGTGGTTTTCACCTATTCAATGTTAGGAAGTGACTTGTATAATCTAGACTGTATGACCGGGGAGCCCTTAGTGACAAAGGGTTACCTTTAAACGAACTTTCTATGTTACCTCTTCTACTTAATGTCATTGGAAGGAAATGGTTTGAACACTCTAGTGTAACCTTCATGAGTTTAAACTAGTAATTTGGATAGGATCCCTACAAGAGTGTAAACATGGAGGGTAAGGAGATGAGCAACTCATAGTACATCAACTAGCATCATGATGAAATCGAAATCCTAGAATCATCCTCGTAAGCCAACTTCTCTCAGTGATCTTACTCACTCTCTTTCTTTCTCCCTCTCAACTCTCTCTCTCAAACTCTAATTCTCAAGCTTTCATCCAACTTTTGATTGTTTAGATAACTTGTTTTGCAAACTCAACTAGTGTTTAATCAACAGTCCTTGTGGATTGATATTTTATTACTTGACGACATAATCGTGCACTTGCTGTGAGACAACAATGACCTAGTCTAGCATTTCATATGTGTGCTTGATTTGAACTATCTTCTTTTCTTTTCTTTGTTGTTGATTGTTCTTGAATATTGTTTACTGGATTTTTTTTATATTTTAAGTTATAGAGATCATTATCTAATTCGCTAGTCCCAACCAAACATTCATCCTTGTAAATATTGTAAACACTTTTTGCAAGAAGCCAAGAATAACCACATCTATCAAGCATAGAAATAGACACAATGTTTTTAACTAAGTCTAGAACAAACAAAACATCTCTTAAATACAACTTAAAATTACTGCTCAAAATCAAAGTAATATCTCCAATGGCTTTCGTAGCAACTCTTGCTCCATTTTAAAGTCTCAAGAAGGTCTCACCCTCTCACAGTATTTTACTTCTTGCCATCATCTGTAAATCATTGCAAAGATGAGAACCACAACTAGTATCCAATACCCAAGAAGTAGAGTTAATAGAGACATTAAATGTTATATAGAGCATACCTATGCCAGAACGCTTCTGGGCAAGATACTCCTTGCAATTGCGCCTCTAATGTCTAAGCTTGTTGAAGTGAAAACAAACATGTTCTGACTGATAAGGCTTTATGGGCCTTGGCTTCTTAATAGGCTTGATCTTCTTTATAGGGGAAGAATGTTTCTTTCCCTTTTTCTTGGGTCATTTCTGGGATCCAATAGATGAACTCACAAAGAAAACATATTTTTCCTTTTTCATGGTCGCTTCATAATTTGCAAGCATGTTGACTAGATCTTCAAGGGTAGCTCTTACCTTATTCATATTGAAGTTGACCACAAAATTATCAAACGTGGAGGAGAGATACAACAATATGATGTCCATCGATAGCTCGTGTAGAATAACCAAGTTAAGGTTCACTAAATTTTCAATAAGCCCAATCATCTTGACTCCATGCTCATGGACCGAAGCCCCAACTCACATACGAGCCATCATGAGCTCCTTGACAGTTGTGTGTCTGACTGAATGAGTATATATACTATATAATTCTTGTAGGTGTATGTGAATATCAATAACAATCATCGTCACCTCGAACTGTCTTTATAATTCCTTTGACATTGAAGCCAACATATAACATCTTGCTTAATGATTATGGTCCCACCATTTTTGAAGCTTTGCCAAATCATCAGAGGTGGCATGTTGGGTAGCCCAATGCGATGCATGTTAAAATATGTTTCATAAACATGCGTAGCGAAAGACATAAATGGTAATAATAAAACTAAATTATTACATCATCACACCACACACATACAAGATATAACTCATGTAGACTTGATTGTAATATAAAATTTTATGAAATTAAAGTTACTCTATTTATACCTGATAGTTCATGTGAAGTGGAAAGGGCATAAATCAAGCAACGCTATCGAGCCTTGCCTCTATTCGTATCCACACCGAGAAATCCTCAAGACGACTTCAGAAGTCACAAGTTCAATCCTCCTGAAAGATACTAGCCTTGCGTGTGAAGATGAGGTTTGGTGTCTTGCGGCGTACACAACCAAACGACACCAAATGGAGAGAGAGACAAAAATAGCAAGTTGTTGTCCGGCCGAAAAAGGGGGCTACTTGCCCCTTTTTCTTTCCTGTCTGGCATCCATAAATCATTGTTGACGAGGTATGAAGTATCCCAAGGTATTGGGGATCCAGTAGCAACGTTTGCTCATCGAAACGGAGGTCGAAAAAGGCTGGGAGAGGGCGGCGACGCTGACGAACATAATCTGTCCACCGGTTGTCTTCTCCCTTGGAGCAGTAGTGGCCGGCCGAAGAAGGCTCCTCCGGCATCCTGCTAGCCAACTGGAGGTGGCTGGCCAGTGGGTGGTGGCTGGAGCTTAAGGGGCGACGAACCAAAGGACTCCTTCCTTTGGTGTTGGGCGACACAAGGAGAAGAGAGGAGAAGAAGAGAGATAAGGGTTGGAAACTATTTCCAAAACTTGAACTCAATTCTATTCCAAATAGAATTCCTCTTCCAATAAATAATTCTCCTCATGGAGAGGTATTTTATACCCCTCATCAATGACTTAGAGAGCAAGTCATCTCCTAAGCCCAATCCCAATCCGATAAGCCTTAACCAAAACACAATTTAGTAAGCTCTTGGTTTAATTCAAAGAGAAGCAAACCACTTGGTTCAATAATCAAACCAAGCCAATTTGGTTTATTATTAAACTAAAGAGGATTCATCACATCTTCAAAAGACATGGCTCATCCGCTCTTCCATTCCGATAAATAACTTTTCATATTTGCCACTTGTTTGATCAAACCAAACTTTGTTTCTCTCGATCTGAGAATCGAATTCTCAAACTTGTTTTAACTCTTTTAGATAAACTCATAGTGCGTGTGACCTTATAGGTTCCCAGTTATGTTGGTCATTCATAATTAACTATTAATTATGAATAGATCATGAGTGACACCTAGTAGCACATCATAACCCACAATTGACCGAAAAGTCAACGGTTGATTCCAGAATCGCTTTTGAACCTTTCAACAGCTACAATGAGTCGTACAACATTTCTTTCACTTGAGTTATACCCACTTAGTTCAGGACATGGCCTATGTGTCAGTTCCCACTAGGTTTACTATGTCACACCTAGCCCAAGTCATAGTTCTTCATCCAGGGAATTCGAATTACTCAAACACATTGTACAAAAAGACCATTCTCTTGACATGTTCTGCTTTGGCCAAAGACTTACAAGTAATAATCCTGACAAGTGACCATAGGGTATACTCCTCCTTATGCAAAGAGTGGTGAATCCTCTATGGTCTATTCAATCACCTTTGGGCACTTCAAACTTATACCCAATCATCTCGAGTTCATACCTCCAAGGAGATACTTGCTTAAGATGTCAAAGTATAAGTCTCCATGACCAAGATAACTTGAATACCTCAAGTTAAAGGAAACTTGCACTTAAGCTACAATGAGATCTTCATTAACATATCGATATATGTAAAGAACCATATGAAGTCTCATGGAAGGTCACTCCAATGAACTAGTATCCATGTTTAACTCTCGACATCTCAATGTCTTCAGCCAATGAGGATTGGCTACTTGGATAAACCAAGGAGTATAACACGTACTAGTCTCGTAGAATCGATGATATTCGAACCCATCAATTCATCGACTAGGGATGTTTCAATACGTTTATAATTACACATGTAGAGATGCTCACTAATTGTGATCTAATTACAAGTTCTCTCATGTTATGAATTATATTGCGGACATTCAGTAAGTGAGTTTAAGATCCGATCATACACATATAGAATGTGCACTTAGATAGTAAATCATTTATTTATCCAATAAATAGTACATACCTTAAGACGATTTCCTTAGAATACTTCTCAAATATAACATACTCTCACTTGGCTTACTGCCAATTGCCATGGTATCCTATACCATAGTTCTAGACGTGACTCTCAAACTTAGTTTGTAGTAGAGCCTATGTCAAAGGATCCGCTAGGTTCGTTTCAATGGGAATTTTCTTGATTTGTATTTCATTCCTACTGATGATCTCTCTGATCTGATGATAGCGGCGAAGCACGTGTTTGGATCATTGGTGAAACCTAGGTACCTTTTTCTGAGCAATGGCTCTAATTTCGTCATAGTAAACTAGTAATGCTTCAACAATGATCAGAACTACTCCAAGTTCATAGATGAACTTCTTGATCCAAACCGCTTCCTTTGCAGCTTCGGAAGCTGCAATGTATTCTGCCTTAGTGGAATTATCAGTAACAGTGTCTTGTTTGGAAATCTTATAACTTATTGCACACCCTTTCAATGTGAATATGTATTCAAACTGAGACTTGGAGTCATCCTTGTCTGTTTGGAAATTGGCATCAATATACCCGTGAGTAATCATATCACCATCTCCATATACCAAGAACACATCCTTAGTTCTTCTCAAGTACTTAAGGATTGCCTTGACAGCCGCCCAATGATACATGCCTGGATCTGATTGGTATCTGCTAGTGACACTTAGAGCGTATGATACATCGGGTCTTGTACATAACATAGCATATATGATAAATCTTATTGCTGACTTATAGGGAATCTTACTAATGCAAATCCTCTTGTCTTCTATGCGTGGGCACATAGACTTCGAAAGGTGAATCCCATGTCGCATGGGTATAAAACCTTTCTTGGATTCATCCATGCTAAATCGCTTTAGTACTTTGTCTATATATGTAGACTGTGAAATACAAAGCAACCGTTTCGATCTATCTCTATAGATCTTAATCCCTAGGATGTAGGTTGCTTCTCCCATGTCTTTCATGGAGAATGTTTAGGACAACCAACCCTTAACTGATTGTAGAACAAGCACATCATTTCCTTAAGTAATATGTCATCAACATACAATACTAGGAATATAACCGCACTCTCACTAACCTTTTTGTATATGCAAGGTTCATCAGAATTTTGTGAGAAATTAGATTCTTTGATTGCCTCATCAAAATGGATATTCCAACTCCTATATCTTTGTTTCAAATTCCATAAATGGATCACTGAAGCTTGCATACTTTGTTTTTATCAACAGATGTGAAACTCTCGGGTTGTATCATATACACTTCCTCAAACAAATTTCCATTGAGGAAAATAGTTTTCACATCTATCTGCCATATCTCATAATCATAATGAGCTGATATGACAAGGAGTATCCGAATGAATTTAAGCATAGCTACTGGTGAGAAGGTTATGTCATAGTCAACACCTTGCTTTTGATGATAGTCTTTCGCCACTAATCTTGCTTTGTAGGTAATTACATTACCATCCATATCAATTTTCTTCTTAAAAACCCACTTGCACCCAATAGGTGTGATGCCTTCAGGTGGGTATACCAAGTTACAAACTTGGTTTTCAAACATGGAATCCATTTCTGAACTTTTCAGAACTTAATCATAATTAATAGGTTCCTTATCCTCAATGAGCAATACGCCATCCGATTTACTTATGAGAAATCCATATCTCTTAGTAATCATACGTATCCTACTAGATCTACAATGAGGTTGTGTCTCCACAAGTTCAACCAACATCTCATCATCACGAATAATCACTTATAATTCTTGACTAGGTGTCGCTACTGTGTCTATTGGAGTGTTTTGAACTTCCTCAAGTTCAACTTCACTCCCACTAGTTTCCTGCAATAGAAACTCTTTCTCTAGGAACACAACATGTCTTGAAGCAAACACCTTTTATTTCAAGGAATGATAGAATTGGTACCTCCTAGTTTCCTTAGGATAACCAATGAATAAACACTTATCAAACTTAGTATCCAGCTTGTCTGATGCAGTCCTCTTCACATAAGAAGGACAACCTCATATCTTCAGGTAAGATAGATAAGGTTTCTTACCAGTCCACTTCTCAAATGGAGTAGTAGATACTACCTTGGTCGGGACTCTGTTTAGCAAGTAAACAACTTTCTTTAATGCATAACCCAAAAAGGATTTGGAAAGACTTGCATGATTCATCATAGACCTAACCATGTCCAATAGGGTTCAATTTTGCCTTTGCAATATACCATTCTATTGTAGCGTATTTGGCGGAGTCCATTGAGACAATATTCCATTGTCTCTTAGATGATCTTGAAACTCTTGACTTAAGTATTCACCACCTTAATTAGATCAAAGTATTTTAATACTTTTGCCAAGTTATTTCTCTACTTCCTTTTTGAATTCTTTGAACTTTTCAAAAACCTCAGATTTGTATCTCAATTAGATACACATACCCAAATCGTGAGTGATCATCGATAAAGGTAATGAAGTAGCTATAACCTCCTTGTACTTGAGTTGACATCGATCCACTTATATATGTATGTATGAGGCCAAGCAATTCTCCCACTAGTTCACCCTTTCCAAAAAAAGGTATCTTAGTCATCTTGGCTTTTAAGCATGAGACACATGTATCAAATGAATCCAATTCAAATAATTCCAAACTACCAACCTTTCAAACTTTTCAGAACTTACTTATATGACCAAGGTGATAATGTCATGAGTTAGAAGTTAATTGATCATCCATTCAAGCATGCTTGTTGCTCGTTTTGATATTGAATACGTCATTGGATATATCTAGCGCGTAGATGCCATTGCATAATATTCCAGTGCCATAACGAATGTCATTCAATATTATGTAACAACAATTGTTACTAAATGTCAAATGGAAACCCTTTCTATTTAAACAGGAAATAGAAACAATGTTCTTTATTAATGCAAAAACAAAATAACAATTATCCAATTCCAAAACTAGTCCTCTAGGAAGTTTTAACAAATAAATTTCGATGGCGACAACTTCAACCTTTGCTCCATTGCCAACTCGCAAATTTGATTCTCCTTTAACAAGTCTTCTACTATCCCTTAGCCCCTTTATGTCATTACATATATGTGAGTCACACCCGGTATCCAATATCCAAGTGTTAGAGGAAATAGTATGACATTCAATAACGAAGATAGCTGAAGTAGATGGGACATCGAATGTCATCTTCTTTTTCATAGACTCAAGACAGATCTTGTAGTTTCTTTGCCAATGCCATCTTGCCACAATGGTGACATGGACCTTTTGGTGACAATTCTACTGTCTTAGCCTTTTTCTACTTACCTTTAGCTAGATTCTTTGACTTCCTCTTAGAACCTTTCTTTGAAGAGTCAATTAACATCACAATCTTCTTATCTTTATCGATAGAAGGCTCCATAGTTTTGAGCATGTTGATCAACTCGGGAATTGAGGATTCAATATGGTTCATCCAATAGTTCATCACAAATTATGAAAAACTTTTAGGTAAATTATATAGAATTAAATCAATATTTAAATCATGATCCATCACAAAATCAAGTGATCCAAGTCTCTTAATATAGCCATTCATTTTTAGTACATGTTTCACCGTAGATGAACCCTCTTGCATTCTTGAGTGAAAGAGGAGCCTAGAGATATTGAACCATTCAGATCTCGTTTGCTCATCAATCAACTCACATAGATGAAAAACAATAGTATGAGCATCCATATGCTCATGTTGTTTTTGCAATTCAGGAGACATCGAGGCTAGCATGATGCAGGTTGCCAGATCCGAGTAAGCCATGTGCTTTTGATAGACCAACCTTTGGTCATCAGTAGCATCATCTGCAAGAGGTTCGGGAATAGACTCTTCGAGGACATAGGCTATTTTTTTTTTCAGATTTGAGAATAATTCTCAAATTTCGATAACATACTAGGAAGTTTGGTGTTGTCAATTTGTTTGTGTCCAAAATTGAGCACAAATTCAAATACGTCATGCGTAATCTAATAACCTAGAAATACAAAAAAGAGAAAATATATGAAAGATGATTTTTGTAGATGTAAACAATTTACATGCATACAAGAATCTCACTTGTTTATCGAATTTAAGATCTCTTACTTTGAATTCGAGAGATCATTGGTTTTCCCAAGTGAGTTAATATCCACTATAGATAAGAACAACCTTGAAGTTAGTCCAACAAGCCATTCTTAGCTATAGTGGGAGGTATCACATATACCAATTATGTATCACTTATACATAACTACCACATTATGCTATCAAGATATTCGCATAAACATCGGGTTGTTAACTTATTAACAAGTATACATCTTATGTATATCACCCAACCTCACTCCTATCCATATTAACCTTGGAGTGAGTCCAACAAGCTAATGCTTCAAGTTAAAGTCGACTCATTAATCGTGAAATCGTATCTCAATGGTTCAAAAATATCTAATTTTAGGTCGAGCTTAGAATGAGTCCAACAACCCAAACAAGAAATTAAATTTTGATTCTTACCATATTAACAGAATGTGTAGACACTAAAATTGGCGTAAGGTATTTAGGTCTCATCGTCATCATTACATTATACGCATGACATAAATGATGACATGTCACAACGTACGCATGACATATATAATGATATGGAATAAGTATGATATGACATATCGCACGCATGACATAAATATGATATGACACATCGCACGCATGACATAAATATAATATGGCATAAATATATGGCATGACATAATTAATGCAATTAATCATGATTTATTTATATGGCATGGCATAACTAATTATGTCATGGTATAACTCATGTCATAATTGTCATAGATTCTATTTAGATTTTAAAAATGATTAAGAATTGATTTTCATAAATCAAGATTAGGAAACAAATTTCCAAATCTAATTACATATTTTATTTAGGATAATTCCTATTCAAGAATAATCTAATTTAATTAGGAAAAAAATTTCTAACTAAATATTCCCTAACAAATTAAGAAATATATATTTAAAATATTTTTAATTAAATGATAATCTTTCCCTAATTGAATTTTTTTAAATAATTCAAAAAAAAATTCAAGATCAGATTTTAACAACAAATTGGGAAATTTTCCAAAGTGATTTTTTTTCAGAAAAATATGAAACTTTCTATAAATAAAATTTTCTAAAATATCTCAAAAAAATTTTAAAATTGGATTTTCCAAACAAATTAGGAAATCATCCAAGATTGGAATTTTCTAGACAAAATAGGAAACTTTCAAAAATTTAAATTCCCTAAAAAATTAAGAAACTTTCCAAATCTAATTTTACGACCAACTATGACTCATAAGACTATTTTACGATTATGTCGAATCACGATAAGGCTCCGATACCACTGTTGTGTAGTCTGATGCGATGCGTGCTAAAACATGTTTCATAAACATGCACAACGGAAGACATAAATGGTAAAAATAAAACTAAATTATTATATCACACGTACCACATGCATACAAGATACAACTCATGCATACATGATTACAATATAAAATTTTATAGAATTTAATTTACTCTAGTTATATGTCACGCCCTAGAAGTACACATTGTCGTTGATACGAACGATACCCCCTTGTGACAATCATAGATACAATATGATATGAGCCCACAAAACTCAAATCAAAACACAACCACGCAGAATAGGTAATATAAACTAAACAGAGTAGAAAAGTATAAGGTCTACTCGACCATGAAATCCAAAAAATATAACTCCGAGCTGGCTCAGCTAATACTCCAAGTACGTAACCAAAGTAAGCCAAAAAGTCCAAATATAAGTAATTTTATTACAATGCAAGTT
>JBBUKS010498963.1:0-14489 GCA_038050645.1 Hedychium gardnerianum
GGTGATTTTTTTAAAATGAATGTTTAAAAAATAATTAAAGCGCGGTGGAAAAATCATCAAGTAGGCAAATTTGCGACGAAAATTTTTTTTCGTCGCAAATTTATAATATGAAAATTGGATTTTCGTTACAAAGTTGGGACGAATTTTGTGACGAAAATGTTATTTTTCGTCGCAAAATTTTGCGACGCCTTTTTTGGGAAGAAACTTTTTTCGTCACAAATTTCGTCGCAAATCTTTTTTGCGACGAATTTTTAAAAAAAAATCGTCGCAAAAACAGTATATTTTTGTAGTGCTTGACCTCTTTAGCATTTTTGACCATAGTGTATGATTCTTGTTATCTTTATTTATTAGGAAGCATTTACTTGCTTATCCGAACTCCACTCTAGTTATTTTCTTGAGTTTGATACTTTTGTTGCTTGATCTTGTTTTAGTCGATTTGATATCTATGCAGTCACAATTATTTTCATACTTGGGTTGGTCTTATATATAGGGTATTACCATACCATGGTATAGTTATAGAATTATGATTACACATTTATGTTGTAGTAGTTATATACTTAGGCTCGTGCTTATATGGTAGTGATATCATACCATAGTAATGTACTTAGGCTCGTGCCTATATGTTAGTGATACCATACTGTAGTATAGTGAGATATTTTGACTAGGCCTTATTGTCTATTTGGCTCCTTCCTATTCATTAGTAAAATCATACCATAGAATAAGATATTGAATATCCTACTAAGCCCTATTTTATATTGAGGCTTGTGCCTATGCATTATTAAGATCATACCATAGTATAGGATATCTAATATCCTAGAAGAACTATGTTTGTTAATTAGGCTCATGCCTATATGTTAGAAAGATCGTACAATAGTATAGGATATCGAGTATCCAACCAAAACTGTGTTGGTTATTTAGGCTCGTACTTATACATTAGTAAGATCATATCATAGTGTAGGATAACGAGTATCCTACCAGAACCGTGTCGGTTATTTATGCTCGTGCCTATATTTTAGTGCAATCAGACCACAGTGTAGCTTATAGAGCTCTACTCTTGGATATGATTATTACTGTTTAGTTGCTATTTTTTTTTGTATGCCTATACATTAAGACTGCCCACGTGACCCATCCGTTGTATCATGTTGTTGCTCGCAGTCCATAGCTAGATAGCTACCCACCCTATTTGCGAATGAGACTCATTTGTGGTAATAACCATGTCGGTTATTTATGCTCGTGCCTATATTTTAGTTCAATCAGACCATAGTGTAGCTTATAGAGCTCTACTCTTGGATGTGATTATTATTGTTTAGTTGCTATTTTTTTTTGTATGCCTATACATTAAGACTGCCCACGTGACCCATCCGTTGTAGCATGTTGTTGCCCGTAGTCCATAGCTAGACAGCTACCCACCCTATTTGCCCATGAGACTCATTTGTGGTAATATGTTGTTGCGTGCAAACATGGTCATGTGTACTCTTGACTACCCACGAGACCCATTCGTGATAGCATGTTGTTGCCCGCAGTCAATAGCTAGATAGCTATATACACACCCTGACTGCCCACGAGGCCAATTCATGGAAGCATGTTGTTGTGCAGTCAATACTTGTTATATGCTTATTATGTGATTATTTTATGCAAGATTTGGATATACGGTGTCATACCTGGTTGTCATACCTGGTTGATCACGTTAGTAGATGGTTATGTTGGTACTTCTATTTTGTTAGCCGATTTTTATGTTGGTGCACTTATTTATGTTAGTTAGTAATATTATTACTGAGATTGTTCCCTTTTACTCCTTACACTATGTAGTTCATACACTATCTTTCTTATACCTGCTGAGTATTTTATACTCACTACCCCTTGCTTTTTTTCATTTCCAAGTTAGCAGGTAAAAGTTATGTGATGTTGCTCAGAGGTCCTGGCTGTCGGTCCTATATTACTTCAAGATTGTTCATTTTCGATGTGTCATTATGGTTCTATTTTGAGTTTGGTTTTCTTTACTAATTTTTACTTGATATTTGTTTCGATTCCATTATTTCTCTATTTTATATTTTTAAAAGAAATTTTAAAGTTGTGTATGCATGCAAATCCTTTACTTTTACCTATATAAATATATATATCTTGATTTTCCTTCTATATCGTTGCAATGTTGGTTGCATATCACGTTGTATCAGATTTATCACTAGAGGATATTATCCGATTTGGTGGACAAGTATACCCTCAAGGCATGGAAAAAAATTTGGTATCAGAACCTAGGATGCGATGTCGATTTATGGGTTTTAACATTTTAAAAATTTTGTTTTGATTTATTTGATTTTGACTTCTCTAGTGCTGGGACACCAAGCAAGCTGAAAGACATATCTAAGCTATAGAAAAGTGGTATGTCTTTAGTTGGTTTTATACTTTTCTTTTGTTATTAGGTACTTCCTTACTTAGTCATAGTCGGAAATGACAATTAGTGAAATAACCTTACACACAGTAATGGTCGTGTTTGACCTCGAAAACAACTCATTGAAACTTAAGGACTCGACAATAATTCATAGAATGTAGATTCTTCTGAAGCATCGACTGATACCAAGTCAAATCAGAAAGCGGGGGTCGATCCTGTCAATCACTTATTGGAGATTAAGGAGCACAGTCTTGGGTAGCACTAACAATCGTGCACCCCTCTACCACTACCAGATAATGGACAAGGCGCGTATACCAATACTAGTCCAGTTAATAAAGTATCGATGTTCTCTATTCCATGGGAGATTTTGACCCATGAATCGCTCATACTTGGTTATATAACCTCAAGGATACATTTAGGTATATGACCAGCAATGATGCAGAGATGGTGGAGCTAGCTATTTATGACTTACGAGGCTAGACCACCACGTGGCAGAAGATTGTAGAAGATGACCTTCGAGGAGCAAAACGTCACTTGGCGATGATTTTGAAAGGCTTTTCAGAGATAGTTTTTTGCTACTTTTTGTGGTTCGCCTTTAGGAGTTCCTGAATCCTAACGTGGGCGAACGTAGCGTAATGGATTACAATGAGGAGTTTAGTCAACTCGCCGAATGTTGCCCCTACCTAGTAGAGCAAGACTTTGACCACATGTTTGCATTCATTCAAGGTCTTGAAGCCTAGATTCAGATCGAAATGTCTGAATCCTTTGTCAGCAATTGTCGATGAGGCATTAGATTGAGCATTATGAGTAAGATTAGGAGAGTTTCAATACATGGATCTTGGGGATTAACAGGAAGGTATTGAAATCGAATTCAGAAGGTTAAGGGTTTCCCTTGGACTTTGATAGTCATAACTCAATTATAGATCTACAAACATTAGAAATGGTGAAGTCTGACATTAATCTGTATAGGAACTAGCTAGCTACTTTCTATGCTACAGTTAATTGTTGAACTAGAGTGTAACCTTCCAACCTCCGGACCAACCACCTTCGAAAATCATCAAGATTAATGACGAAGGGATATTTTTAGAGTCGACACTATAAGCCCAGTAGTGATTATCCCTTGGATGTTAGGGGTATCTACTATCATTTATAAGATCTATTGAGGATAGTACATCACTCCTCTCTAACGTTCCTATAGTTTGAGAATACTCTGTTGCGTTTCTAAGCGAACTTTCGGGCTTGCCACCCAAAAGGAAATTGGAGTTCGTGATTGTGGTACTTCCAAGGATGACTCTCATATTTCGGATCGCATAGCACCAAGGAAACTTTAAGAACTGATGCTGCAAATATAGGAGTTGTGAGACAAAGGATTCATGCATCCCAACATTTCCCCATGGGAGTGCATGTCCTTCTTGTTAAAAGAAGGATGGATCGTTGAGATTGTGTATCAACAATCAACAACTTAATGTAGTGGCCATCAAAGACAAATATCCTTTACTGCGAGTAGACAATTCGTTTGATCAACTCGAAGACACCTATGTATACTCTAAGATTGATTTAAAATCTGGAGGTCATCAACTTAGAATAAAAGACGTAGACATATAGAAGGTGGCGTTCTGAAATTGGTACGAACCTTACGAGTTCTTGGTAATGTCTTTTGAGCTTCCTGATGCTTCAACCGCTTTCATGGACTTAATGAAGCGTGTGTTCCTATATAATTTGGATTAGTTGTCACCATTTTTTTTAGATAATATCCTAATATACTCATGATCGGAGTAGGAGCATGAGTAACATCTGCACATAGTTTTGGAGATGCTACGGAGAGAGCACTTATACGTGAAGTATAGCAAATGCATATTTTGGTTATCCTCCGCGGGATTTTTCAAACATGGGACCTATGGCAAAGACATTTCATGGATCCTCATTAGGTGGAAGATATTACCAACTGAGAAGTTATTGCACTTATTGGTGTCTATGGTTTGCTTAATCACTTCAACCGAACGAATGAAGGAAGCACAAGTTGGTGATCAACACCTCAAATTTTAAAATAGTGATCGAGATTCAAGACCGTAGATAGTTTTTTCATGCGATGAAGATGTGACTCTCCATTTTTGAGAAAGATCGCATGTTCTCGAGACACACCTGATTAAAGAATATCTACACCAAGCAATGAATGGTCCATACACGAGGTATCATTTGTATTGAGACTTAAAATGATTCTTCTAGTGGAACAATACGAAGAAGGACATTGCAGCTCAAGGCTTGGTGTGTCAACAAGGGAAGACAGAACATCATAGACCAATAGGGTTACTTTAGAAGATATCATACTCGTATGAAATGTGAATACCTCACTATTGACTCGATGGTGGGGTTACCTAAAACATAGAAAGGGCATGACTCGATTCGGGTGATCGTTGATCAATTAACCGAATCCTCCCATTTCCTACCGATCCATAAGAATGACTTTTTGTATCGCTTGGCAGAATTTCCAATGAGCAATGTGTACATAATTTCTTTTTAGTTCAGCATTTCACCCTCAGACATACGAATGGATGGAGCACACCAATCAAACACTGGAGGATCTACTACGAGCATGCATGATGAACTTTGGAAGCAGCTGAGAAGATCAACTACATCTAGTAGAGTTTGTCTACAACAACACCTAGCACGTTGCAATTCAAATGACTGTAGATCCCTTATCCTATGATTAGTGGAGCTTACTCCTGACATTTAGGGACTTTTCGAGATACTATGAAAGATTGACTTAGTAACATATAGTCTAGTGTTATACCTAAGAGGAGGATATTTTAATGTACACCTTAAGTAGAAATTTGGCGACCAAATTTTTATTAATGGGGGAGAATGTAATATATCCAAATATATATATATATATATATATTAAAAATCAAAGATGATAAGAATTAAAATAATTAAATTTAACATAATTAAATTTAATTAGGGATATAATAATAATATAATTGGTAAATAATAAGGAATATATAGAATTTATTAGAAATTTTTGGAATTTAAAATGAATTATTTGAATATTTTATTAGGATAAATTAGTTAGGCTTTAGGAAAACCTATTTAGATTACCAATTAAATGAGGAGTCAATTGAGGCTAAATTTAGGTTTTTGTTATTAAACCATAAGTTTAATTAAAACTTATTGCGTCCTTCTCCACTCATGCGAGCGCGACGGCACCCCGATCGCACCACTGTCTCGTGTCCACATCGCCTCCTCCTCCTTGTTTCAGTACCTCTTCATCCCCAATGCCATGCCAGACGTAGTCGACCATTGCCTAGTCCAAGCAACTACACACTATCGCCTTTCACCGCGTGCATTCGCATGTCCCTACCACCCGTCGTCGTGCCAACCACTTCGGCCTCTAGCACTAGCGTGCCACCTTTGGGCCGCTATCCATTGTACAACTATGGGGATCGTCTAGTGTTGTCACTCTCACTGACAGCCGTTGTCGATCAATCCACCACCACTGTCATGCTTAGGATGTCACAATCCACCGTCGTTGTCGCTGCGGCCAGCCCAAAGTTGCTCGACCGGGGCACCGCCGACCACCCGTGCCACTGCTGACCACCCCTCTATTATTGTCACCGGAGAAGAAACTTCCGCTGGATTGGAGATAACAAATTTACTCTAGATTCGTTGATTAATGTTTAATTTTAATTAATAGTTTGATTTAATCAGGTTAATTAATTACTTAATTGGTTTATTTAATTAACGATTTTGATCACATTATTATTGGGTAGGGGAATTGAAATAACATGACCTTGATTAATTGTTTAAAGGTGATGATAATGATCAGTATTAATTAGGTAGAATTATTGATAAATTGATTAATCATTATTGGGATAACTAAAGGATTAATGAATTAATTGATTTGTTAATTGTGAATAGACAATTAATCTGATGACTCAATTGGATATCAAGGGATTAATATTATATTTAATTATTAGTGATTCATTAATTCACTTAAGGTTACCTAAAGTATTAGTTCAACTTATAACTGATTGGATGTGAAGTAGAGTTAATTGGGTTTTTAATTAGTAATCAATTGAACTAATAACATGATGAATAGTTGATTAATTAATAAGGTAGTTAATGAATTAAAAGATTGATTCATTGATAATAGATTCTTAAATTTTTTGTATACCATACTTGTAGAGTTGATCTCGAAGCAGACCCTCGAACGTGAAGACGGTTATAACATTCTACAAATGAGGGCGGGTAGTTCTCCCATGATCTCTTTAGCATTTTTGACCTTAGTGCATGATTCTTGTTATTGTTATTTATTAGGAAGCATTTACTTGCTTATCTTGACTCCACTCTAGTTATTTTCTTGAGTTTGATACCTTTGTTACTTGATCTTGTTTTGGTCGATTTAATATTTATCCAATGTCAATTATTTTCAAACTTGGGTTGGTCTTATATGTTGGGTTTTTGTAAGCGTGTTTTAAAATCTATTTTCATAAAATAAGCAATGGAAGCATAATAATTTCCTAAATTATTACAACACACGCATCACATACATACAGGATACACAAATGCGCTAGACATAACCATAGATCAAAATAACTTCATTAGAAGATATACCTACGAGTTTGTAATTGAACTTTGTAGAGAGTGTTTGCTAGCCTCGCAAGACTATCCTGTATTAGAATCAATGAGCAAGCTTAACAAAGCTTGCTTCTACTCGTATCTATGCCGAGTTATCCTCGAGGCAACTTCGCTAAGTCACGAATCGTGTCTTTGCTTTGGTACTAGAAGAAGGGAGGAGACGAATCGATTCGAAAGAGGGATCACGTGTCGACTTGGTACTTGGCGACACAAGGCAACCCAATGGTACCAATCAAGATGGATGGCAGTCGTATGGATACTGTCTGGTGGATGGAACCTTGTTGCCCAAAAAGGACAACATGTTCCACGGCGGCTGAATAAATTCAACCGATGTCATAGCCGATAGGCTAGTCAGAATAGCCCTTACCAACGATTATCGGCAACGTCCTAGGCAGCAATCGAGTTTCATTAGTGGTGGAGTTCCAGCAGCAACACTTGCTTGTCGGAATAGTACTTGGGATGCCAGAACGGGGTTGATGGCGGCTGGAAACAGAAGCAACCCTTAATGCTAGTGGCTGGAAATAGCAGCAACCCTTGTTGTCGGCGGCTGGAAACAGAAACCCTTATAGCATTGTCAAAGACGGTGAGAAACAACACATTGTTGCCGGAGCAGTCCATGGCTGGAGCAGTCCTTGGCCGGAGCAGCAAGTTTTGGGTGGCTAGAATTGAGGTTTCCGGCTATGCTTGGGTGATAGCTGTAGGATCGGTTGTTTCTTGCTTTTTACTTAGCAAGGAAACACACATTAATTAAACAAAAATAAATAATGCATAAAATAAAGAAGGGGACTCCAAATTACTTGGTTTACAAACGGAGAGGTTGCTAATCCAAGGCAATGAATAGCACACTAACAAGTTCCTTCTTCGACAATGTCGGAGGTGAAGAAGCCCCTTACACAAATTGAAAGCACAGACTTGAAAAATGAAAATGGAAATCAAATACAGAGTGTATTGTTGCTAAACGGTGAACTAGAACTCTATTTATAGAGTTCTGGTCAAAAAGTGACCGTTTTTGATGTGGCATTGTTCGAGGCGCCTCAGATACATTGGGGACGCCTCAAACAGGGAAAATGATATCCGTGTCACAAAGGTTCATTTGATGATATATCATATTAGAGGCACCTCGGAGTCATTTGGGGCACCTCGAGTCATTCAGGGTGCCTCGAATCATCTAGGGGCGCCTCGAGTCTCGCTCTCATCGTTATCTTCTCTACAACGGCTATATAACGACTCTTTTCTATTGTCTAAGATGCCTCGGTTCATCCAAGACTCCTCCAATGATGCGCTTCCTAGGCGCCTCGAGTCAGCCGATGCGCCTCTAGTGGCTAGCACCACTAGGGCACCTCTATTCAATGGAGGCGCTTGGAGTGGTCAACTACAATTGTTGACCATTCTTCATTCCACTAGCTTGGGTGATTCTCCAGTCATTCGGAGTTGAGCTCACCCGAACCCAACTCTGACCTTTTCCTTGAGTAGACTTCTTGTCCGTCGTCTCCGTTGCCATGTCATCCTTCTTGCTCGCTACATCTTTTTCTTAACTTCATGTGTTCATAAGTCCCTACACACTTAAACACAAGGCATCAAAACAAACATAGCCTAACTTAACTCGGTTGATCAACATCAAAACTAAATTGGGGTACTTACAATCTTCCCCTTTTTGATATGCATCAACCTAAGTAAATAACAGAGAAATTTAAATTTTGCAATCAAACATAAATTACA
The DNA here is from genome assembly GCA_038050645.1 of Hedychium gardnerianum. Lineage (NCBI taxonomy): Eukaryota > Viridiplantae > Streptophyta > Magnoliopsida > Zingiberales > Zingiberaceae > Hedychium > Hedychium gardnerianum. The sequence goes on from JBBUKS010498963.1 coordinate 8,744, forward strand.
TATGAAAAACAAATTTTGCAATCAAACATAAATTTTGCAATTAAATTCTCCCACTTAACTTTACACAAATAATTCTCCCCCTTTGATCACATCAAAAATATGGGGAAAATCATAAATAATAGAGAAAAAATGTGAACAATTTATGAGGCTATGCATATAGAATGCAAGTTTGTGTACTTTTATCGAAATTATTTTTAACTAAAATATTTACAAATAATCAAACTTTAGATTTTCCAAAAAAAATTAAAAATTATTTAACACCTTTGAAAAATACTAATTTTTTTTGTAATTATTGAGAATAATCAATCTGATTCTACAAAAAGTTTTCAAGAGAAAGATGATTTTTCTTATAGGATTTTTTTTTTTTACAAAAATATATAAATTTTAAAATAATTACTTAAAAATAGGATTTAACATTAAAAAATCTTGTAAATTTTTCTGAACATTTGAAATATAATAGTTTTCTGCAAAAATATCATGTTTTTCAAAAATCAATTTTCGAAAATTTGTAATTTAAAATTTTTGATTTTTGTTAAAAAATTCATAAAAAATTATGTATCGGCCAAAAAAATTTGAAATTTTTTTTGCTAACAGATAGCATATCTTTTTATAAGAAAAAAATTTAAAAGTGAAATAAAATTGAACAAAAAGTTTACGAATAATAAATTTACTAATATTAATAGTTCTAAATAATTATATTCTAGCATGCAAATAAAAATAATTTGATAGGCTAGAACGGATTTGGTATCCAAAATAAATTTCTAACTACTGAATTAATTAAATATTTTCTTGAAATATCATTTTTTGCAACTTTTATAATTTAGCCCCTATGATTTCTAATATATCAATTTAATCCAAAATTTCTTACATAAGTATTCAGAAATGAGTTTGGATTTCTAGGAATTTTTTATAACTCTAATTTTTTAGTTTCCAATAATTCTTTTAATTTAGAATTTTTATTTTTATTTTATCAAATTCTTCTAATGTACATATAGTTGCTAAATTAATTCTTAAGTCAATGTTTTCATTTTTTTAATTTTACATACTTTGTTCTTAGTTTGTACAATGATCTAGATAATATTTTAATACTATCATATAGTTTGTCAGAAGGAAACTAACATACTTGATGTGCGTAGATTATATAGGTTTTTACATATTATTTGACGCACATCTACTTATATTTCACATTATATGATTTACTTTATTGCACCCTATTTAATTATATTGTCATGTTTTTACTCCTTTTGTTCGGAGATATGCTCTTTTCATATTTCCATTGATAGGACGCAATGTGGAGAAAAATGGACGTTAAAGAAAGCTTTGAAGAATATTCTTCAAACATCGTCGTGTCTATTGGCACGATCATGGCTCAACAAGAAAACATGGTCGTGCCCCCTGGCACGACCGTGTCTCATCATAACCTCAAGCAGCAGTTTCTAGATCAAGTCATCACATGGGTAGCACCAAAAGGCATGACCGTGCCATATCCCGAGCTGCTCCAGAATATAACAGAAGGCTGGCCAAGCCAAAATCCTAGGGATTTCCTTCACCATGGTCGTGTCAAATGGCATGGTCGTGTCTCATTTTGATGTAATTTCCAAAACTTACTTAAAGCCAGGTCGTGCCAATTAGCACGGTTGTGCATATTCTCAAGCACTTTCTTCACTATGGCAATGCCAAATGGCAAGATCGTTCCTACTTTCAAGAAACATTCCACAACATGTCCATGCCATTAGGCACGACCGTTTGGGTAAGAGGCATGGTGGTGTGGGCCTTTAAAAAGGGGTCTTTGATCCCCTTTTGAGGGGAGGATAGGTTTCCCCTTTTTGGGAACCTACGAGGTTCATTTCCAATCCATTTCTGACGATCCGTCCACCTTCAGAGCAAGGAAATCATCCGAAGACAACAACAACGCTTATATAAGCATTCTTGCTTCAATATTCTACATTAGAGATTGTAAGAATGTCTACATTCTTGTCTTTGGTTTGTTCTTCCTTTACTATAGAGTAGTTCTCCCTAATTCTAGGATGTAGAGAGTAATTATGATGTATAAACCATGTATTTTATTTCATTATTCTATGAGGTGTTTATGAATTGTTCTGTATCCATGGTACCTTGTATGTGTTTGATTGAATGTGTGAATGAATTAAATGCATATGGATATGAAGGATTGACACCATGTAGAGGATATTGTTCTAGATTGTATGACCATAGAGCCATTAGTAATAGAGTGTAGTCCTTTAATCGGACTTTCTAGGGTCGTCACCTTGACTTGGGATTAATTCTCCATATGGGATCACTTAATTAGAGTATGCACTAATTCAATATTAGGAAGTGACTTGTGTAATTTAGACTGTATGACCGAAGAGGCCTTAGTAACAGAGGGTAGTCCTTTAACCGAACTTTCTATGTTACTTCTTCTACTTAATAACATTGGATGTCAAATAGTGTAAACACTCTGGGGCTGGTTTCACGAGTTCACATCGGTAATCTAGTTAGGATTCCTACAAGATTATAATCATGGAGAGTAAGGAGATGAACAATTTATGGCACATTAACTAGCATCATGATGAAATCGATATCCTAGAATTGCTTTCTCAACCAACCCTTCTCAACCAACTCTTCCCTCTCATTCAAGTGAACCTCCCTCTCTCACACACACTCTCTCTCTCAAGACTTAAGATTTCACAAACAACATTCGATAGTCTAGATAATTCGCTTTGCGACTTCTCTAGTACTTAAACCTCAGTCCCTGTAGATTCGATATTTTATTACTTGACGATGTAATCGTGCACTTGCGGTACACAACAACATCGATTACTTTTTGTCGACTCCAAGTTTCCTCGAAGTACTCTTCCACTACTATACTCATATTTGGTGGATCCTCTCCTAGCCTACTAGTATCTTCATTTAGATCGAAGCAAAAACAACTAGTCTCTTTAATAACTACATAATTAGACCCAGAGGTAGATTGATTATTAGTTGATGACACATTCATCTTGTATCAATTAGCTAGTTGTCTTTCCTCTAAATTTGATCAAATAGCTTCAATAAATGTTGAAACTTCATCAAGAAAAGGGGCATCTCTGTAATATAAAATTTACAAAGAAAGAAATAACATAAAATGCAAGGAAGAAAGATGTGATGTGCTAGAATGATCTTGAAGCTTATAAGGTTAGATATGGCACTGTGCCAAATGACACAAATCCTGATTTTTTTTAAATGGTTCAATATATTGATAGGGATCATAAGCTAGTGGATTTAGGGCATGATGACATGTAGGGGAATGCAAGAAAGTTGGTGATGGTATCCTAGAGTCATTCTGATGCTTGTAGGTTAAGATATGACAATGTGTCAAATGACACAAAGATTGATTTTTTTTAAAAAAAATTATTGCCCACAATGATAAGGGACATTAGACATGAGTTTTAGGGCATGCTAATACTCAAGAGAGTGAAAGTAATCAAATGAAACAAGTTTGAGCTAAATCAGACTTGACTAGGTCCATTAATGAGTTTTAGTCAAAACTCATTAACGAACCTACTAATTCAAAATTCCTAACAATTTGACATGAACATACTCAGGGAAGTGCAAGGAAGCTAATGGTGATGTCCAAGAGCCATTTTGATTCTTGTAGATCAAGATATGGCAATGTGCCAAATGACACATAGCTTAATTTTTTTTAAAAAAAAATTGTTGCCCGTGTTGATAAGGAGCATGAGGCATGGGTTTTATAGCATGATGGCACTAAGTGGAGTGGAAGTAACCAATTGAAATAAGTTGAGGCTAAATCATACTTGACTAGGTTTATTAATGAGTTTTGGTCTAAAATCATTAATGGACCTATTACTTTTAGATTCCTCAATCTTTTGAATGGACATGATCAGGGGAGTGCAAGGAATCTAATGGTAGTATCCTAGAGTCATTTTAATGCTTTTAGGTTAAGATGTGGCAATGTGTCATATGGCACAAAAAATAATTAAAAAAAAATGTTGTCCACAATGATAAGAGACATTAATCATGGGTTTTAGGGCATCTTGATACTTAGAGGAGTGGAAGTAGACAACTATAATAGGTTTGGGCTAAATCATAGTTGACTAGGTCCATTGATGAGTTTTGGTTAAAACTCATTGATGGACCTACCACTATAGGATTCTTGCTAGTTGGGCATGACCATGATCAAGGGAGTGCAAGGAAGCTAATGATGATTATAGGACCGTGTCTACGTTAGAGGGGAGTGAATAACGTATATAATTTTATGAGTTGATAATATGACGAATAAATAAACAAACAATTTAAGCAATCAGAATATGCAACGAAAATAAAATTAACTAATTAAGCAAATAAACTAAGTTAAATATGCACTTGATCAATGATAACCAAAACTAAATAGGAAAGATCAAACTTAATCCTATAATTAATAATTAATCTAACTGATATTGCAATACTTAAGCCAATAAAAAAAAATGCAGATTCTTATAAAAGATCTCTTTTCCAAAAAGATTTTGGAGGTGGAAAAAATCCTTTAACAGAATCTATATTAAGCACAATAAAATAAAAAATGTACAATAACACAAGAATAATAGATATTACAAGCATAGGTTGTCGGTTGATCTTTAAGAGCACGAATGCAATATGTCAATACACAAAAGAAAGAAGACGAGCACTTAGAGAAGGAATGAATGAATGATTGATTGATATAAAATAGTGCCACGAGCCTCCTTTTATAGAGCTCAGTCGAACATTTACCTAACACTCTTCTAGTCGATAGGAAGTCTTTTCGGTCGCCTGAAGTATGTTGACTCGACTGCAAAATTGATCCACTTTGACGTTTGATCAGGATAGCTCTGTTGACTAAGGGCGCGAGCTTTATCAACTTCAATCCTTGATCGTCTCCTCCAAATCACTGGATCGCACCTTCTTCGATCACCTAAAAGCTACTATGGTCGCTCGGACACTGAGGTCACCGACCAACTTGGACTTCACCCTTTGTCAACTGTTGGTGTAGGCAGTATCGATAATTGAATTTATATTTTGATATTTGGTAAAGGGTTTAAAGTTAGCCATTATTTGTTTGATATGTGAGTTAAGTGTGTAGGTCACTTAACATAGAAAGTCCTAATGGGTCAGGAAGACCAAGCATTATGCATAAGAAGTCCTAGTGGGTGAGGAGGATCGGACATTAGGCAAGTGAGTCTTAGTGGATTAAAAAGACTAGACATCGGGTAGAAAACCAGATGAGTTGATCTGCCAAAACACTTGATGGGTCAGCTAGATTAGACATCAAGTAAGGAAAGTCCTAGTGGGTCGATTTGACACTAAGCAGCAGAAGAAGAATTTCAAACAGATCAGCTAGATCGGATGTTGGCGGGTAAGTAAGGTAAGTCCTGGAGAGACCTTTCAGTTCTAAAAGGCAGTGAGGACACGTCCTAGTTGGGACAACCTTAGACATTGATCTGATTGAAAAAACCAAGGAAGGTTTCTAAGTCGAGATCAGATAGTCTTAACTGTAAGTTTGACTCATGCATAATATGTTTCTAACTCTGTTTTGAAGGATCATTATTACTCTATTATTGTACTAACTTTGTTTTACAAAAATACAAAGTATTATGTGATTAGAGAGTTCGGTCGATCGAACAGGGGTGTTTGGTGCAGTTTGCACTAAAGTATAACCCTAAGTTTTGATGTATGACAATAGGTTAAAGTTAGACTATTGTTGTTTTAACAAGTTGAGCTAAGTGTGCAG